>JAKLNC010000134.1:0-70373 GCA_022813145.1 Barbatosphaeria neglecta | reverse complement strand
CACCCCCCCCGCCCCCCGCCCCCCCCCGCGCCCCCCCCCCCCCCCCCGCGCGCCCCCCCCCCCCCCACCCCGCCGCCGTCCTGCCGCCCCCCCCCCCCCCCCTTGGGGGGGGGGGGGGGGGGTGCGAAGGATCGGTCCCATACCCACTTCATCCGTCCTCCGAAGCTTGCTCCCCCTGATGTCTTGCTTCTCTCTCGGGCCAAGCTTACGATGTAGCCTGCAACATCCTTTCCTTTTTTTCCTTTTTCTCCTTTTCTTCGATGCCCCCTTGCTCAAGCGAGCTCCCCTCTCTCCCAAGCCAGCGGGACACAGAGGCAGCCACGCGGACACTCTTATATCTCAGGCTTATTAGGCGCCCGAGTCTGGGCTCGGGCCTTCCCATTCCCCTTCGATCCTCCTTCGCAGCATGTAGGTAGCTGGGTACCAACGTATTCAGGTACCCAATTATCCCTTGCCAGTCTTAACAGAGAAAATTCGGGAAGTAGTGCGGCATTGCGTGTCCTCGTTTCGGCACTAGCCTTGAAACACCCCCACGAGAGCGTTGTAGCTGCGTCGTTCGTGAAAAGCAGGGGGAGGAGAGACTCCTCAGGTTCCCCATCAGCTAGCTCTTCTCATCTGCCACCCGCTCGTCACTTTCCTTCGCCCCCGCGCAACGGCAGGCGTGTGCGAGGCTGCGCTGGGAGAGGCCTGGACGAGGCGGGCTAAACCTGTCATCCGAGATCTGCAAGTGCCAGAGGGAAGTGTGCATGTAATGTTACATGCTTGTTGGGCTGCGTATGTATTGCATCGGGTAGGGATGCGTCGAGGCGGTGTGGTCTTCGCACTGGACGCCCCAGAAGATCGGCATTTCTCGACATATGGACGGATTGTACCTACCTACCCGGGCAGGTACATGCAGGTGAAGATTACAGAGTACGGACGGAGTCCGTCGCCACACACTTCTGGGCGTAGTCTGGGCGTGGTCTGGGTCTGGTCTGGTCCGGCTCTGGGTCTAGTCCGGACATCCCGCGTGGGGGTTTTTTTCCCTTGCGGCTGTTAAAACTGCCACCGCCCGCCTGCCCCTTCATCCGTCCTTCTCACCGCACCCTTCACCGGTCTACTCTGACGACGGAGCAGGACGGGGTGGGACGGACTGGCCATGTCGGGTTCCGGCCCTGTGGTTCGCTGCCGCATGCAAGAGGCACGCACGAGACACGCACACCGCCCCGGCCGGTGTGCTTCCTCCCAACAAAGAAGCAAGTAGTAAACAGCACGCCCCCCTGCGCCGGCTCCTACGTCCAGCCCGTACAGCATCTTGCCTTGGTAAGTGGCCCTGCGGCCAGCGACGGGCCCTGCAAGCTGCAAGTGCGTGCATGCAGCGCCCCCGGTGCTTTTGTTGATTTGCTCGCGCTGGAAAAACCGGTGAGCAAGGGGGGCTCTTCCCTGCGTAGACTGTTCTTCTGCATGAAGCAGGTCTTGCCCGGATAAGCGGGGGACTGGTTGTCACGTCGCGGGGGCAGACCGCCTCGACGTCGTCAGCAGGCAACTGCGAGAAGTCGAGCCGAATTGGCTGGTGGTTCACTCCGTCCGGTATCCAGTCAGGATCATGGCATGGGGGGGCAGAGGCGGCCGGGGGCGGACACACAAGTGGCCTAGGCGGAGAGACAGGAGAGAAAGAAGAGACACTCCACTGCTTCGATTCTTCTACTTCGATTATGCTGCTTCGGCCCACTCCCGGGGCGTGCGTTTGACGGGCCCAACTGCTAACCTAGTGAAGAACGTCCACCCGTCCGTGGCCATTACCTGCATTCCAAAGGCCCCCCAACCTCCCCAAGATCTGCATCGCATGCTGTCAACGCCTTAGTCATCGGAGAAAGGCCGCGCTGCCCCCATGTCACTCCGTGGGGACGATGTGCGAGACATCCTTCTATCCTTTGCTCATCTCATTTCTTTCCTTCTTCCTCCTCTGCCTTCCCTGGCCGCTCGTTTCTTCCCCTCTCCGAGGTTGCACTGCCGGTACCGCCGGCAAAGCCCCCGGATTGGCTCCAGAGGCGGTACATGAGCTCGTCCTCCCTGTTTTGCGTGAAGGCCTTCAGCCGGACATCCCGGAGATATTCGCTCTCATCATACGAGGCAGAAGCAGCGGCAGCGGCAGCGGCAGCCTTGGGATTCGGCGCCCTATGTTGCGCCCAGCTGTTGTCAGCAGCGAGTAAGTATCGGACTCGTCCACCGGGTGAGAGAGATGATAAGACGAGCTGCTGATTCGTGAAGGTAGCAGCACTTACACACCCCCGTCGCTGAGGTTCATGTCCAGCGAGGAAGGGGGACAAGCGCCTGTCATGGTGGGCTCTGCTGGTGTCTCCCGGATCATTCTGAGGGAACGATGGAGTATGGAGCTAGGTAGATGTTTGTTCGTGATCGTAAAAAGGAGTGAGCGAGAGAGAACGAGAGGAAAGCGAAGATCAGGAGGGGTCGCTTATTGTGCCCTAGAGAGAGAACCCTGGGCGGGATGGAGAGGTGTTCTGGGCCCTTCTAGCCGGCAGCATTGCTGGCTTATATAGTTGTCGCGTAGCGCCAAAACCGAGTCTCGGACAGGAGCACACCTCACAAAAGTCACAGCCACACAAAACGGACGCAATCATTCAGCGGTGCACTTGCTCCTTTGCCCCTTACTGGCTAACCAAGAGCCGGGGAAGACAGCCCCAGAGCGAGACGGCATAGCGAAGACTGTCCAGCGAAGACGGCCCGGGGGTGGAGAGGGGGGTGCTCTGAGTGGATATCCCTGAGTATGTCTCCTAGATGTATCTCTTAGGTATTTGAGTACTCTGCCCGCGGGACAGACTAGCGGTCTCGGGACTCGGAGACGGCGGGAAGCGAGAAGCGAGGCCAGAAGCGAGGCCAGAAGCTAAGGTGGGCGGTCCACCGGTGGCCTCTTGCGCGTGCAGGTAGCCCTCGAGAGAACTACTAAACGGGGCGCTTCGACTAAGGAGGAGAAAGGGGGGGGGGGGGTGTCCTTCTCGGGGGGGGGAAACAGGGTGGATGGGGAAGGAGACCCGAAGGGACGGTCGATGCCCGGCAGGTATCTGAGTGCGTCGTCCCGTATGTACGGCATTTCTCGGGGCGTCTCTGCAGCGCCCGACCACCCACCCACCGGCCATGGTGGCTCACTGGGCGCCTCGAGGACGAGATGAAGAAGGCCCCTACAATCACTCTTGCCTATGTGAAGGTGGCATAGAGTGTTGTATAACAGTGGGAGCGCAAAAACGAGAGAATATGACAGGGCCGATCAAGAGCAGAGAGAGGCTTCTGCGCGATGGTATAGAGAGAGAGAGAGAGAGAGAGAGCAGTGGCTCGGAGGAAGGACAAGCAAAGACAGGCGCTGACTGGAGTAAGGCGAGCAGCTGTTTCCTAGGTTGCCCCGTCTTCGTGGCATTGCATAGTAACAACGAATCCTTCCACGCGTTCCTCGACCGGACCGTAGACCCCCACGATTCCAGGGGAGCGCACACTAATAATCAAGTGCACACCGGTCAGGTCAGGAAAGGACCGATCCAGCCACATTTGGGGACAGCACCCGCATCTGCTCCAGACACCACAGGCACTCGCCTGCAAATTTCCAGCCCCCCTGCATCGGAAGATAGATCTGTACGCCGAGGACACTGCTTCTGCGTTGGCCATGTAGTGTTTCCTGGAGGCGGACAAAGTGAGGCGAAGGAAGGGGCAAGCTGCCTTAGCGTGCGCGAGCCCTTGTGTAACAGTAGGTGATGACCGGCCCAGGGGTACGGTCTGGAACTCTGTCCGTATGTGCGCCAAGAAGAAACGGCGGTGACGTTCATCCACCGCAGCAGCTTCGAGTGATATACTCCCCCCCCCTTGGATGTGACGGGGCCACCTCCAGCTGCAATGGCGGCCGCGGCGGCGGCGCGGCGACGACAGATGACCTCGGCGATGTATTATGTACCCCGTTCTGCGTTCTTGCCTCGGAACTGCCAATGGGGAGCTCGGGTGGCGTGGCGCCTTGCCTCTTTCACGCCGGCCCGCATGAGCTTCCTTCGTCTCCTTTCCAGTGAGTGGGCGCACCCCCGGCAACCCGCGGGGAGGGGCGTCATCACCCGAGCCCGCAGCCTTGAGCTTCGCAGGGCCCCTCCCCAACTCAGTGCCAGCCCAGCTCTGTGGCGCGGTTTGGGACATAGCCTGAGCTGGCCGAGCTGGCCGAGCAGTACGAGCTTCTGGGACTGCTTGCTTAGCAAAGACCGACTCGACGTAGTTTCTGCTATGCACGCGCAGGTCCGGAGAAGAGCACTCAATGACAGGTTCAGCGAGTCCCTAGCGTGAAGCAATTGCCGGGCCGCCTGGCTTCCTACCCGGTCACATCAGATCAGCTTGCTGGTGAGCTCGCTGGCCGAGCTTGCTGGTGTGAGCTTGCCTAGTGTAAGCTTGTTAGTGTGAACTCGCTGTACTTCGCTTCGCACCTGGGCTGGTGACGGTAGCCCGGCCTGCCTGCCGGCCCGAAGGGAGGAGCAACGAAATTGAGCGAGAAAAAGGCCGAGACCGATGCGGCTCTTGGGGGAGAGGGTGTCGTAGACGCGGTAGAGCGACAGAGAGAGGCAGGCTCGTGATCGCTCGTCGATTGATCGTCCAGGTTAATTGGCAAGGACGTGCAATAGGTTGATCGGATTGGTTGGTCTGCTGGCGCTTTGCAGGCACTGCAGGCACTGCAGGCACTGCAGGCAGATGCTTCAGGCACTGCGACTGCGGGTGCTTCTGCTGGGGGCCGCTGGCACAGCCCCTGATTGGTGCTTATGCCACCCACTCGCCGGTCAGACTTCCCGCAGCCTCACTGTATTCTCGCGCGGACGTACGGACTCCCTACCCAGAAGCCTCACTGCTCACCTTCCTACCTTTCCAAGTACCTACCTACCTACCTACCTACATGCATACATACACCTGGGCATTTCCCATCACGGATGGACAAACTTCTGGAGCACGGGCACCCCGATCTCGGCATCATATAGCGTGGAACGAAGCTGATCCCACCACGTGGCCACTGATATCCGCACAGGTACTTTCTCTAGAACAAGGGGCAGTGAGTACGGATTACGCGTGGCCTAGATCTTCGGTCTGTCGTATCGCTGCAACGATATAGCTCCGTGCTTCTATAAGGACAAGGATGGGAACTATCTCTCTGGTACCTGATGACGGAGCAGCCGCCTTTGCATAGTTTGGCGGGAAAACGAGCGGTAGTTGGTAGCACGCAGCGTGACGTTTACAGATGGGAGTCTCGAGTCTCCGCCACCCAGCCGGGCTGCACATAACGCTTGAGTCTGCCTAGCCGGCCAGTGGGTATCTAGAAAAGTTGTGTCTACTGCCAATTAATCTAGGTAGGCATCCCGGAATGCAAGACACGACAGACATGGACCACCCTGAACCTCTCCTTCCCGCCTCGCCCACGAAACGCTCATTGGTACCGCCTTCCCGACCCCCTAATCATGAAGTCTGGCGCCGCAGGCTGCTACGTACATATTCATCCGTAGTACCTAGAGTATACAACCAGAAATCGCTGGAAATCAGAGCTACCAACCGGCGTTTCCGTTTCCAACGACCCCCAGTTTCTCTCTGGCTCACCAACCACCCGTCACCCGCCCCCGTTATTCGTTCGCTAACGCCCCGTACCGCTGCCCCAATGGCGTGACGAGGTCATGCCAATACCACTAGGAAAAGAAGATGAGGTGAGAAGAAAGGGAGGCACAAAAAGGTGTAAAGGGGGAGGGGAAAAGAAAACAGAGGGAAAAAAAAAGACGAAAAAAAGAGAGGCTATGGATGCGCAGCTGCCGCGCGGCTCCTCTCTAGCCGGCGATGTTCGCTCAGGGATTCTCTGCTGAGGCCATTTTTAATAGCGATACCCGCCGTAGGAGCCATGCTGAGAAGGGGGAGGCTGCTGATACTGTGCCGCCGGATAGCCTGGGGCAGTAGAAGGGTTGCCGTAAGTAGAGGGCGGTGGCTGCTGCTGCTGCTGCTGCTGCTGCTGCCACGCAGCTATTTGACTGTTGTCATACGGCGCTGCTCCGAACTCCTGGCGATATATCATCGGGGGCGCCGGCGGCTGCTGTGCCGGCGGCGGTTCGTACGAATCTGGTGACTCGGCGCGGAGAGACGGCTGTCGGTAAGGAGCCGAAGAAGACGTCATCCGGCCGTGATCGCGATCTCGCTCACGATCACGATCACGGTCACGATCGCCGAGATAAGGGCTTGCCGGTCGGCCAGCTAGGCCGGGTGAGTTGCGGTTGCCAGTCTGATAATGAACCGGCACGTAGTCGGCCGAAACTTGGCGGCTGTGTGACGGTCCGGCTTGACGTCCGTGTTGCGGGACGTTCTGCCGTACCGGCTGGCCGGCCCTTCGCGTTCCGTCCCAGGTGTTGGCGTCGACGACCAGATCCTGGAGGATGCGGACCAGAACGCTGGGGGGGAACTTGACGCTGTGGTACTGCTCCGCCGGGGGGATCTGGCCCAGAAGGAAGGAAACCATCGTCGGGAGGGGCGCCGGGGGGGCGCTAGACGCCACGGGCCCGTGGCCCTGCATCCGCCGCTGCTGGTCCAGTCGACGGCCGGCTGCTCCCTTGAGGGGAGACTCACCGCGCTGGAACTCGCGTTGGACGTCGCGCTGCTGGAACTCGCGCTGGAACTCCCGCTGAAACTCGCGCTGGTCGCCGCGCTGGATCTTGCGGGGCGGGTTGAAGTCCTCGCCGTCGTCGGCTGGGAAGGGTCTCTTGGGCGAGTTCGTGGCCCGTAGCTGCTGGACGCGGGGGCTGTTTGGCTGCCGCATCAGAGGGCGCGGGCTGTTAGGGACCGGCGTCAGCCTCTCCGCGGAGCGCGCGGCCATCTTGGGCCGTAGTTGGGTGCCCGGCGAGATGATGATACGTGCGGCAATGGGGTCGAATTTCTCGGTTGAGAAGCGCTTGCCGAAGCGGGTCAGTCGGGGATCCTCGGGGTAGAGCTCGGCCATCCGCTTCTCCAGCTCGACGACCCTAGCCAAGTCGCCGTAGTCCGACTCCCACTTATGCATGTAGGCGAGCAGCGGCTTCGCTTTCTGGATCGACTCGGGCTTCTGTGTCAGCTTCGTCACGCACGTCTCGAAGACTACCCGGGAATCTAGCCGTCATATATGCGTTAGCAAGCCTCGGAGGATCAGCAGCGTGATGGTAGGAAACTCACTAGTGTTGTCTCCGTGGGCGATCATGTACTTGATGTACTCAATCATGAAGTACGGGTCTTCCGGGAAGAGCTTGGCGCCACGCTCGAAGATCTTGCCCCCCGCCCGCTCGTTATAGCACTTCCACTCCATCTTCGCGATGGCCACGTAGATCTCGCTTCCCAGGCGACCCCTGGCGCGCGCATCGGCGAAGATCTGCCGCATGCCGCCCCCCTGGACGCCGACACCGCCCTTGCCCTGCACTCCGCCTTTGCCCTGGATCCGGCGCATGGCCCGCGCGAGGGCAATCCAGACGTACGTCAAGCACTTGGAAAGGAGGTCCACTTGCGCCGAAAATCCCTGCCGAACCATCGCAATATTTTCCGCTTTGGCATCCCTGCCCACGCCCGGCTTTCTCAGCGCGCCTCCTGCACCGTTGCTCTCGTCCGCGTCGTTTTCGTCCCGGTCCCCGTCTCCGCCCGCAGCAGCCCCAGAGACGCGGGCGTTGGTGGTGACGCCGGCCATCCGCTCCTCGACCTTCGCCACCTCGATCTTTTCCTTGTCCTTGAGGCGCTGGATAAGGGCGTATAGCGCATCGAGGATGCGGTCGTAGGGAGCGCGGACTGCCTTGCCGCGGACGATCTTGGCGTCGTCGCCTTCTTCGATCGGATAGGTCGCCTCGATGCGGTCGGCGTGCTTAAGCGCCAAGAGGATGCTCTCGGGATTCGCGGCTATGCCGTCGAGGAGGAACTCGGTGCCTTTGTCCTTGCCACCCTCCACAATGTTGTTTTCGAAACACCACTCGGCCGCGTCGACCCACAACTCGGGCCAGAACCGCAGGGGCATCAGCGCCTGCTTGTAGCAGTACAGGATACGCTTTTGCAGCACGGCGGGTTCGTCAGCCCCGAGGTCCAGCGGGTCCGACTTCTCCCACGCGATCCACTTCCTCCACAGCTCGACCTGGTGGGCATACTCCTGGTCGCCGTCGAAGCCCGGTGTGGGTGGCAGCCGAGCGATGGTGGAGCGCTGGAGCCCGCGCGTGAGATTTTCCAGCCCCGTGTTCGCACTCTTAGCCGACATATACGCGGGGGATCGCTCGGCAAGGAACTTGCGTCCGGTCATCTTGTTGAGGCCCATCTCGAACTGGTCGTACTCCTTCCACAGATTGTTGACGTTGGAAATGGGAATGCAGATGGCCCGCTGGTACGCCTTTCGCAGCTGGTCCATCTTTTGCTGATCCTGCCAGCCATTGCCGCCAATAGTGCCGGGTCCGAAACGGATGAACTGGATGTAGTCTTGCCAGATCCTGCCCGAATCCTTATCGATACCGACATGGTCCAGGACGAATTCGTACGCTCGGGTGACGATCAGGCGCGCCTGGCCGGAAGGGTCGTTCAGGTTGTTACGCCGCCGGACGTAGTCGAGATAGACGGTCCATAACGGGATGTTCAGCACCTTCGTGAGGGACTTGGCGAAGAGCTCCTCGGCGGCCATGAAGTTGTTGAGGTCGAGCTCCATCTCGATGAATTCCGTCCATATTTCAGCCTGCGTGCAGGTACTCGTCAGCGCTGCTATTCGCTTACGGAGCCCAGCCGGTGTACGGCTGGGGGGTATGCCAGAACCAAAGCAGGAGAAAAGGAAAAAGGAAAAAGAAGAGGAGAGCAGGAGGGGGGAGGAAAAGCACTTACTGCTTGAGGAAATAGATCCAGGAAACGCTTGTAAGCTGACCTAGCCTCCTCGAACTTGTTTCGTTGACGGTGCTCAGCAATCAGCTCCAGCCAGGAGTCCACTGCCCCGAGGGGATCCTCCCTGATACGAGATTCCAAAACGCTTATCACGTCAGAGGGTAACAAGGCTGCCGGAGCAGCAGGAGCAGTAGTGGCAGCAGGTAACGCCATCCCAACAGCACCAGGAGCAGGGGCGTCGCTCGTGGAAGTGCCATTGGCAGCATTCATCTGAGGTGCAGATACGCCATGAGCTTCAGCATCAGCAGCAGCCATCTGATCGGTGGTAGAAGAATCATGGAGGAAGGAATGGGCTAGTTGGGGAACTTCAGAATGGCCGTCAGGGTGGTCCTGGTTGTGGTGGTTCCGAGGGTTGGACCCCGCGGGGAGGCCACCCAGTGATGAAGGGGTGGCAGTGTCGTTCTCAGAGTCAGAGTCATCCACTAGGAAGCCTCCGACTCTCTTGGGCTTTCTGGATGCTGGTTGTGTTGCAGGTTTGGGAGGATTGTGCTCGGTCATCTTGACCACCGGTGGGCTTGGCGGGGCCAGAGCCGTGACAGTTTCTGGGTCATATTCACCCACATCCTCAGCAGTATCGCCATAGGATGGAGAGTCATCAGGCGCACGCAGAGCTGAGGCAACTAAGAAGTCAGGGTCTTGGGCATCTTCTTGGGCTTCTTGAGCTTCTTGAGCTTGTTTGTCGCTATGCTGCATTCCAGAAAGCTGGCCGTCCTCTGTCACATCAAACCCCTCTTCCTCTGTCCAAGTCGCACCCTGCAAGGTGGCATCGCTCTCAGTTGTGGCGGAAGCCATGACTGAGGTTGTAGCCTGGCTGCTTCGCCAGTGAAGGGGGAGTGGGAGTGATAAATCGTGGTGGTGGCTCGATGCTGGTGGGCATTGTATCAGCAGAGAACAGAAGCGAGGCGAGTTCAAAGAGCTGGAAGTGGACTATACTCCTAGAGAGGCTCACCTCGCAAGCATTCAATCAATCAGTGGAGCATTGAACAGATATAGGACGTAGTGGCGATGGTCATGCGAGACTCTCCAAGGCAGGCCCAGGATACGGCCTGTCAGAATATGGCCTAGACAAATAAGGCCTGACTAGACGAGGTTGGCGTCTCAAGCAGCAGGAGCCAATAAAAGCTGCTGTGCTCAGGTGAAAAGTAAACTGCCGCCGCTATCTCTGGGTGTTGGAGGAAGAGTCTCAGTCTCTGGATGGTGGTGGAAAGAGGAATGTGATGGTGGCCTGTATCAGGCAGGGAAGACAAAGGGAATGGATGGCTGGAGTGAAAAGAGCCCGGAAGTGACAAGGAAAAAGCTCCCAGCACTAGTCCATTTTTAGATAAGCCTATTGTCTGTGCAGGGCACTCAAGGACCCCACTATGCCAGTGGGGGGGGTCCCAGGCCCACGCAGAGATAGGTACCCAGTACATTTTATTACCACTGAAACACCGCATACCAGCATATACTGGATACGTGGTTAGGTACCAATGGGCTGGCTGCCTGCCTGGAGCGCGACCTGGGCGCCAAAAGCACTCAACGCGACTTTTTTAGGATGGAGCGCGTCCTCCCAACCAGGCCCCTCCCAAGGCTGCTTTTGAAGTAGCCTGCCTGCCTGCCTGCCAGCCAACCTGGCTCCTTAGCGCCAATCTGTTTCCCCCAGAACTTTCTTCCCCAAACATAAACATCAACAGCAGCACCTGCAGCAAGGACCAGCCCAATACCTAGTATATTATTCCTCCATATCCAGCAGCAGGAGGACATCTCCTTGTTCCCTTTTGCGCAGTCACAGCACCAGAAAGCGGCTGCCAAGATGTCGATTGTCTCCCTTCTTGGCGTTCAGGTGAACAACAACCCTGCCAAATTCACCGACAAATATGAGTTTGAGATCACTTTTGAGTGCCTAGAGGCCTTGGAGAAGGGTGCGCACATGCTCACATTCCATCTGTTTGCCTGCTGCCATCACTAGTTTTGCTGACCCGGTTGTCTATCTGATGCAGATCTGGAGTGGAAGCTCACCTATGTCGGCTCTGCCACCTCGTACGTTGTCCCCAACCAGTGGTTCCCAACGTTCCATCTTGGCCTCGTCGCTTCCCCTACCTCGCTGACCATAATACTACACCGTATTACAGCGATCAATATGACCAGGAGCTCGATTCGCTCCTCGTGGGCCCCATCCCCGTTGGCGTCAACAAGTTCATCTTCGAGGCCGATCCGCCTGACACCAAGCGCATTCCCGATGCGGAGATCATGGGCGTCACCGTGATCCTTCTGACCTGTGCCTACGACGGCCGCGAGTTTGTTCGCGTTGGCTACTATGTGAACAACGAATACGACTCGGAGGAGCTCAACGCCGAGCCCCCTGCGAAGCCCATCATCGAGAAGATCCGTCGTAATGTGCTGGCCGAGAAGCCGCGAGTTACGCGCTTTGCTATCCGGTGGTATGTGTTCTTCCCTCCCCTCCCACCCCGCCCAGCTGGCTATGTCACAGCGGCTAATAGTTCCAACCCAGGGATTCCGAGGCTTCTGCGCCCGCCGAGTTCCCCCCCGAGCAGCCCGAGGCTGATCTTGCCGTTGACGAGGAGGAGTACGGCGCCGATGAGATCGACGAGGATGATGAGGAAGAGGCCGCCGAGGGCGCCGCGGGCCCCGCTCACGAGGGTGCGGGCGAGGATGCTGCCATGGCCGGCATCGAGGGCCAGGGCGTCGAGAACGGCGCCGAGGAGGACGAAATGTCCGATGAGGGCAGTGTCGACATCGAGGGAGAGTCCGAGGACGAGGAAGATGAGGAGGGTGAGGCCGAGTTGGAGGGCGAGACTGCCGAGGGCGACGACATGGACGTCGACATGGACAAGCCCGCAGCCTCAACGGAGGCCGACCACCAGGTGGGGGTGGCGTCGCACTAAGCGAAGCCGTCCCCAAGCCCCCTCGTCGTATCTTTTAGACCAAGGAGGGCCCGCAACTCAATACAACAACTGGCGGGTTTGTCGGTTATGCCGAAGGGGAACGAGACGCGGAGGTTAGAAACATAGAAAGCAGGGTTCTCGGACGGGCGGCTCCGTTCGTTGCCCGTAATCTTAGTTGACACGCATGAAATCATTTCCGAACCATACACTGTCCGCCTGCCTCACCATCTTCGCCTCGCGGCCGTACTTTCTCGTAGGTAGCGCTAGTAGAGGCTTGTCTAGGTGATGAAGTAGGCACGAACCCGTATGCCAGACACAAAACTCATTCAGCCAGAATTATCAAATAAAAGTATTTTGTGTATGCAACAGAGTCAGCACCCAGCGAGTGGCACACGCTTTTTCCGATCCTAGCCGTGTATCCTGTCTCCTGCTGCTCGTAGTATCTGGGTAACATACAGATGGATATGTACCTTCCCGACGTAGCGAGTATAGACAGCTGCGAAACGTACGCTGGTAGTGTATAGTGGTATAGTATAGTAAATGGTTCCGCGGGTGCTTGGCGCACCCTCCCACGCCCACGGCTGGAGATCCTACGCCGTTGTGTCCGCGAAGATGCGCCGGAGATTCGAAATTACATATACACCTCTGTATATAGATCATAAATATGCAAAAATGTCATCCATCCCATCGTGGCTACCCACCACTTACTTGCTTTACAGCATCGGCTTCAGGTCGTCGGCCACGTGGAAGGGCGCCTCGGTCTTGCTCTTGATCTCCTCGACGGTCACGCCGTCGGCGATCTCGATCAGGGTCAGGCCGTGTGCGAAGTCGACGTTGAAGACGCCCTGCGTCGGACCGGTTAGCATGAGAGGCGGGGAGAGGAAGAAGGGGGAGGAGGCAGAGAACGGGTCATAGAAGAGAGCAGGGCAGAAGGGGGCAGAGAGAAAAAGGGCGCCGTCTTACCAGCTCCGTGATGATCATGGACACGCAGGCCTTGCCGGTCAGGGGGAAGGCGCACTGCTTGACGATCTTGGGGTTGCCCTTCTTGTCGGTGTGCTCCATAGTGACGACGACCTTGGTGGAGCTGGGGTTGCTGACCAGGTCCATGGCGCCGCCGAAACCCTTGACCTTGCCGGGCAGCATCCAGTTGGCGAGGTCGCCGGTGGCGCTGACCTGCATGGCGCCCAGGATGGTCAGGTTGATGCGGCCGCTGCGGATCATGCCGAAGCTCTCCTCGCTGCCGAAGACGGCGGCGCCCTTCTTGAGGGTTACGGTCTCCTTGCCGGCGTTGATCAGGTCCGCGTCCTCCTCGCCCTTCCGCGGGTAGGGGCCCAGGCCCAGGATGCCATTCTCGCTCTGCAGCTGCACCTCGACCTCGTCGGGCACGAAGCTGGGGGCCAGCATGGGCATGCCGATGCCCAGGTTAGCGTACATGCCGTTCTTGAACTCCTTGGCCGCGCGGCGCACGATGCGCTCGCGCCGCGCCGCCGTGTCGCCGGTGCCGAGCGCCTGCTTGGTGTCGGCCTCGTCGCTGCGCCACGTGTACTTCTCGATGGCCTTAGGCGCGGTGCTCTGCACGACGCGCTTAACGTAGATGCCCGGCAGGTGCACCGCCTCAGGCGGGATCTCGCCGGGCTCGACAATGTGCTCGGCCTCGACGATGGTCATCTTGGCGTTGCGGCCCATGGCGCCGTTGAAGTTGTGAGCGGACAGGCGGAACTGGCAGTTGCCCAGCTTGTCGGCGCGGTAGGCCTTGACGAACGCGTAGTCGGCGGCGATGCTGTGTTCCAGCAGGTACGGGCGGCCGTTGAACACCTTGACGTCCTTGGGGTACGAGAACTGGTCCGGCGTGCCGTCGGGCTTGTTGCGCAGGGGCAGCTCGCCCGTCTGCACCACCGTGTTGGACGCGGCCGGCGTATAGAAGGCCGGGATGCCGCGCCCGCCCGCCGAACAGCGCTCGGCCAGCGTGCCCTGCGGCGTCAGCTCCAGCTCCACCTCGCCGGTCAGGTACATCTGCTCCAGCACCTTGTTCTCGCCGATGTACGACGCAATCATCTTGCGGACCTGCCTCGACTTGAGCAGCTTGCCCAGCCCGCTGGTCGGCGTGCCCGCGTTGTTCGACACCGCCGTCAGCCCCGTGATGTGCGGCATCGTCTGCACCGTGTCGATCAGCGTGTCGGGCACCCCCGACAGCCCGAACCCGCCGCAGAGCACGGTGGTGTTGGGTTGCATGTCCTTCAGCGCCTCCGCCGCCGACGGATACACCTTGTTGATCTCGGCCCTCCGCGACGTTGCCGAGAAGGCCCGCGCGAAGAGGCTCGCGTGCTAGCAGAGAAACCTGTCATTCAGCCTGTCCGGGCCCTCGCCGTGTCCAGCGCCCGCGCGTGAGCACGCGGGCGCGCCAATACCGCCTAGCTTACCTTGGAGCCGTACTTCAGCGAGGCCCTCAGGGTCCTCAATCGCAGAGCTGCCGAAGACATCCTGCCGGCTGTTACTTCGAGGCAGCTACTGGGCAATGGCAATAGGAGAGCGGAGAGCGAGAGAGAGAGGGAGGCAAGAGAGAGAGGGCAAGAGAGGAGAGCAATTGTCCGGAGGAGACGTAGACAGGCGAGGGAAAGGAAACAGGAGGAGACGGGAGGTGAAAGGAGGAGACAGAGGAGGCAGGACAAAAGAGAACCAACCGCCCGCGAGAAATATTCAACGCCGACAAACAGCAACAGGACGCCGAGAGAGCACCGCGTAAAGCGCAAGTGGAGCAAGCCACGAAGAATGGCCGGAGAAGCGGCTACTCCAGTCGCAGCATGTGCATATTTTAGGCGGCTTGATGATGCCGTGCCTGGCCGACGGCCTGGAGACCCCTCGTGGTCACGCCCAAGGGTCGCCCTCTCGAGCGCTCCACCTCTCCGCCTTCGGAAAGGCGCGTCGGCAGTAGGGTGAAGGCGTTGGTGCGCTGCTCGGCGATTGCCCGGCAAGAGGCGGGGAAATACGCCCCCGGGGCTGTAGTGGGCGTTTGGGCAATCCCAGCGGACAATCCCTGAGGAGCCTGAGGAGCGGCGGAGGATGTGGGGATCTCCCCGCCCCAACGTGCCCAGCTTGGGGCCAGGGAATCTGGATCCGGACTTGATCTACGGATCCGTTCGAGGTTACGGACGTCGAAGTACGGATTAGAGCCTCACACAAGACGAAGAAATGCTCCATATAATCCGTACCTCCAGCACGGAGCACTCCTTTACTTCTTCTTCCTTCTTTCTTCCTTCTTTCTCCCTTCCTTCTTTCTCCCCTCTTTCTCCCTTCCTTCTTTCTCCCTTCCTTCTTTCCCCCTTCCTTCTTTCCCCCTTCCTTTGGATCCTTTCTGAAGCCTTCTCTCTCGCCGAACCAGAGAGGGCATGTGTTTATATCGGTCAATTCCACTATTTCGGGGGGATTTACCTCGTGACAGACGCTCGCTCTATGCTCTCTATGCTCTCGTTGCCCGCATCTGCACAACAACCCTCAGAATAGCAGGCAGACCGGCAGGCAGGCAGACCTGCAGGCAGGCAGGTGCCTGTTGTCGCCGCCTTCCCGGCCCCATCTCCCTATGCTTAAAGGAGAGCGCGCTACCCAGACACCCAATACGAATGACGGCCCGACTGGAGCCCTGACCGGGTTGAAAACCTGACTACTAGAACCATGTGCCGGAACCGTGATCGTGACCGTGACCGTGACCGAGACCGCCACACCGTGCAGAAACGCCACGAGAAGAAGGAAAAAGGGGGGAAAAAGGGGGGAAAGGGGGAAACGGAAAATACTGAACATGCTGTCTTCCTTGCCTTGCCACGAACACTCCCTGGCATTAACCAATCTCCCCTAGCCATGTAGTTGTGTTCCACATTCTCTTGATGCATGCATCTTGTGTCCATCCCTCTCTCCCGTCTCCCTGTACTAACGTATCTTCTGTACCCCTCTCACTGCGTGGTCGTGGTCATAGGCTAGGATGTGAGAGAGGGAAAAAATCACACAAGAATACAGGTCGCTGCAAACCGCCGGAGGCCATCCGAAGTGTTGCGCTGTCGTATCGTGACATTGCGGTACCCAGAGCATCGCAGTCTCGCGTGCCCTAGGCGGCGTCGGCTAGATTTGCTCGTCTTCGGTAGGAATTGGCGCTTACGCAGATGCCTCGCAGCCCCCAAAGACGCCTAAGCCCATAGCAGCACGGAAAAAAGCCTTCTACGGTCGACTTCCCGTAGCGCCCGAGCCCGAACCACTCGCGGAAGGCACGTTCAGATCCACATTGAAGGTCCAACGTCCTAGTACGGCGGCACAATAAGTGTTAGTCCCAAAATATCATGGTGCGAAGTCCGAGTACAATGTAGAGCAGCTTACCGTTTGCCAGATTCTCGGCAGTATCCTCCAGGAGAATCACCCGCCGCTTGTTGCAGTACGAAGTCTTGTCCATGATATCCACTTTGAGCTTCATGTCGGCCAGTTCCTGAATGGGCTTCTCAAACATCTCCGAGAGAGCCTCCACGGCGAGCTCGAGGTCCTTTTGGTTGTCCTCAAAGATCTCGGTAAGGTTGTTCCTCGCCAGATAGAAGGCAAAGGCGTACGTCCACTTCAGGGTCTGCCGGCACGTCTGCAGCGCCCGCGACGCCGAGTTGAGGTACTGGACCTCGATCCAGGACATGCCCGACGCCGTCTGCAGCTGTACCATCCTCTTCTCCGTCTTCTGCGCGATGTCCTTGTCGAGCCGGGCCGACTGCCCATGGTTGGCATAGCGGTTGTAGTAGTGCAGGTAGCGTTCCAGCGATAGACGGGACTTAGCCTGCGCATCCCGCGCGTCTGTCCCACTCTTCTCCTCGAATCGGTTGCAGTTGTACCAGCTAGTCCCGTGCTCCGACCACAGGCCCATGCACATCCAGCAGAATTCGTGCTTACACTTCCTGCACGTCATGTGGTTGCAGCCGCCGTTCTTCTCGATGGTCGACCCGCACTTGGGACACTCCTTCGTATTGGCCGATATCCAATTTGCAGTCTCGGAGTCGTCCGCGCATTTCTTCAGCCACCGCTTGACTAACTCGCAGGGCGCCGGCTGGTGGTCGCGACGGCTACAGCCAAAGCAGGAGCGGTACCCGCAAGCGCACGCCACGGTCGGCACAATTCTGTTCAGATCCTTCTTCTTGACCGAGCAGTCGATCGCGTTCTGACAGTCGGGTGCGGGACACCACTTGAGAGAATCCTTGTCCTCCACATAGGTCCGGTTGAGCAGCTCGCGGTACCGATCGTTGAGTTCGGGGGTCACGAGGACGTCGAGTGACTTGGCGTCAATGATGCGCCCGCATCCAGCCGAGGGGCATTGTATGCGCGCCGCCTCGCCCTCTGCGCGTATCTTCTGCGTCAGGTAGTGTCGGTAACAGTCTGCACAATAACGGTGGCCGCACTTTATCGCAAACGACTCAAGCCCAGCGTGGTCCTCGCAGCAGATGTCGCACATAAAGCCGGGGATGACCTCCAAACGGGGAAGGCCGCCGTTGTTCGGACCTAGGCCGGCGGCCTCGAGGACCTTGGCCGGGTTGTCCATGTATTCCTCTATGAGCCGCTCTCGATTCCAGCGGAAATGGCGGAGTAGAACAGCCGCCTCCTCCTTGCTCATCTCGAGGATCATGTTGACGTCGTCGACGAGATCATCCTGTTGCTTCTGTATGTCTTCCGGGTTGTACACTCTAAACCCCACGTCGAAGGCCTTCTTCCGCTTCTGCGCCGCGATTTCCTTGTCCATGTCCAGGTCCGGGTCGTCCGGATCCTCGTCAAAGTCATCGAAATCTGCACTTCATGGTTAGCTATGGGCCAGATTCACAGAATCCTGTCAGGGTCTAGACAAGGAAACATCGCGGGGTCGGGCGGCGGCGGAGTCGAGGGTCGAGGGGCCGAAGTGGGACTGTGCTAGAAAACGTACCTTCTGCTCCCGACATGTCGTCCTTGTCGCTGTCGTCTTGAAGGACGTCATCCTCGCTGGAGACGGCGGACATAAAATCGTCGTCGGAATCCATGGCGAGAGAGACGGTGGTCTGAGGAGAAGGGGGGCCTTTCGTGGTTTCTGTGGCGGTTTCTGGGGCGGTTTCTAGGGCGGAGCCGGCTGAGGCGAACCTCTTCTTTGGAAGAGGAGAAGTCGGGACTGGTATCTTCGCCTCAGCGGCCTTCCGCTTCCGAGTGAGGGGAGGAATCGTGAGTAATTTGACCCTGCTCGTCAAGGGAGCAGGCACGATAACAGAAGGAGGATTGGCAGGTGATGTCGATGTGCAAGGGAAATCCTGCCTAGTACAGGTACCGGAGTCGGGTCTATATCACTTATTGAGATGGCGGTGGCTGGGTTAGCGTGTAATGCAGGGTTAAGGGGAGACAAAATGGGAGCGAAGGAGTCTTCAGACACAAGACAAACTTGCTCGCTGCGATACAGGCGTCGATCAGGTCAAGTCAGTCCGGTGGATGGGTGGGGGTTGAGGATGTGGCCGGCAAAGTACCTACCTACCTGGATTCACTACAGCTTTGTCAGGCGGCAGCGGCAGCGGTAGTGGCGGTGGCGGTGGCGGTTGCCCAGGAAATGTTGGATGCCAGATGACCAAGTCACTACCTAAGCTTATTCCGAGAGTTGTTGAGTAGTGAGGTATACCCCTTGGCAAAGTGAGAAATAACTCAGGGAAATGAAGGATGCCGGACCAAGAATAGGGCAGTCAGGTTGGGAAGTTGAGTTGCACGCTGGCCCTCGCTGGGTGGTTAAGGCAAGCCGTTCCGGCAGGCGGCAGACCAGTCGCTGGTTGCTGAGTGGAAGCGCATGCTTTTGGAGCGGGTCGCACTTGCTTATGAATGGAGTACCTAGGTACCTAGGTACCTACCTTGGTGGCTTACGGTGATATCAGCTGCCAGGCGTGCACGGTATTCGAGCGCCCAACCATCAAGGGCTGGTGCCTAATTTTCAGTGGAGGCCGCGGAAAGAAGGCCTGAACGGAGGCCTGAACGGAGGCCTGGAAGGCAGTGAGAGAATAGGTAGCACACTGTGCGCACCAATAAGAACGCGGTAACGCCTCGTTGCTGTGGCGGCTATTATCTGATTCTCGCAGGTACTTCAGCGCAAGGCAAGCGCGTGCTGCCTGTTGAAGTCATGAGTACTTGCTCTGTCCCGGTCCAGCCAGTACCTCACCGAGTGGACAGCAAACATCGTGCCCCGATGAAGCCGTTGCCTTCTGACTAATTCTAAAATCGAAGCAGCATATACATCCCTCCATATCTTTAATCTCCGAACTAGTTAGATCAGAGTAGGTGCTGCGAGCTTTGCACGTGGTAGATGCAAGGAGTCTCTATTATAGGGATGCATCCACGTATATCACAGAATCTATCCATAATAATGGACGGAAAGCTCCAGGAAGCGCTGGAACATCTGGCGGGCACTGGATATCTAGTCACTTAGTTAGGCAGCTCGCAAAC
Organism: Barbatosphaeria neglecta; assembly: GCA_022813145.1. Classification (NCBI taxonomy): domain Eukaryota; kingdom Fungi; phylum Ascomycota; class Sordariomycetes; order Barbatosphaeriales; family Barbatosphaeriaceae; genus Barbatosphaeria; species Barbatosphaeria neglecta. Next base: position 51,117 of record JAKLNC010000134.1, on the reverse strand, counting down.
AGCCCCTGGGTGGCATGTACCCTCAAAAACAACCCCAGGCCCAGTCCCAAAGCCTGGAACGCTGCTTTACATTTTCACCAGTCCCTTCTTGCTGGCCGCAGTTCCACAGTAGGCAGCAGCGACATCCAAGCCTCACGCATTCCAGTCCACTTGTCCGGAACCTCCGAGAACCTTGTCGGCCATCGATTCTGACAGAAGGGGGGAGGTTAGCGGTCCGTAGAACGTCAGAGGCCGCAGGTAGAGAAGAAGAGAGTAGAGGCAATTACCATTGGTGCCTGTGTTGTCCGGCTCGATATGTACGCTCTCGACCTTCCCATCCTTGACAACAAGGGCGTATCTTCTCGAACGCACGCCGCCGAAAATTGCCGAGCCGTCAAAGTCAACTTCCAGAGCCTTCGTGAACTGCGCAGTGGGATCCCCGAGGAACCGGAACTACGTCACTAGTCAGCAACTGTGGCTGCACGGCAGGCTGGGGGAGTCAGTCACGTCCGCCACTTACGCCAGATTGCTTGGCTGGGTCCAGTGACTCCGCCCAAGCTTTCATACTGTGAAGTAGTTAGTCTCTCGACGGCCGCGGCAGCTGAGATCCGTACGGGGGAACCCTAGGTACTCACACGAATGGGTCATTCACTGAAACCACGAAGACCTGTCCAGCATCCTTGATGTTGGGATGCATCAGATAGGACGGCACATGCTTCTGAGAGCAGGCACCCGAGAAGGCAGCTGGAACTCCAATGATGATGCCATCCCCCTTCCTGAACTCTTCAGCCAAGTTGACCTTGTTTGCCGGCGAGTCCTCGACGAGCACGTCCAGGCTGGGGATCTCGTCACCAACCCGGACAAAGGCGGGGCGAGTTGCGTGGAAGCTTCGGGTCCCAGCTCGGGCCGCTGCCATCGCCGGTCGGAATAGTCTCGAGGCCATCATTTTTTGGTCAGTTTGGGAGATGAGAGTTCCAGCTTAATTGGGCGGTTGTAAGTTGTTTAGGATGGATGCCACGAAGCTCCGAAGGGCCGGAGAATAGGGTTCAAGGAGCAAAGTGGGGGCTGAATCCACCAGCGTCTGAGCTGAAGCGCATGATGTCACTCCCGGCCGGAGCTCCCAAAATCGGCTAAACAGGCCCCGGGCATGTCCTTGTTAAATACAAGACCTACAGCTTGTATTGATTAGCAACCGCGGAACCAGCTGAGAGGCTCCCCATCCCGTCGTCTTCATGAAGGCCATTATCGAGTCATTTCGTCGCTCCATTAATAACTTTAGTATGCTATTAGCAAGTAGGGAGACTAATAAAATCACCACTGAGTCGCTCTTAACATGGCTGCCAGAACCCCCGGGTACCGTGAGGGGAGCCTTCAATGCGCAGAACCCCAACCCCCCCCCCCAAAAAGCCAGAAACGTAAAACAGGGTGGGCATCAGCTGCTACCGACTGCATCTTCTAGGGCGTTTCGGACGGTTGCGACGATAGTCTCCTCAGTCTCGCCCTTCTCGGTTATTCCAACAACGGCCACCGTCTTGTCCCTGGACTTCGTGCCGCGGGTGACACGCAGGTCAGATTTCGGCAAGCGAAGAACCTACGTCGATGCTACAGGTTAGTCGGAGTATCTCTATGTTGGCAGGCAGCCGCGGAGGCCGAAGAAGGAAAAGCAGCAGACGGAGAAGGGCAGCTTCACCTTGCTGAGGAGCGCGACAACCGCTGCATTTGCTTCTCCATCCCTCGCAGGCGCCGAAACGCAGATCTCAACGGCGTCATCGGTGATGGCTAGCACGCCTTCTCGAGCCTTGCTCGCGCCGGGTTTCACGTGGCATTGGAGGTAGATCGTCCCCAGGGCAGATTTTCCCGTCCCTACGGCGTATCTAATAGCATTAGACATGTGAAGTGGTTTTTCAGCCCCTTCTGCCCTCCAGGTTGCGTTATGAGGACTGTATCTTTTGCGCGAGTCGCTCTTATTGGAAAGATTAGGGATAGGTAGGGAAAGGGTGCTAAAAGCTCAAAACTTGGGACGTGCAAAGTCGAGATGGACTGACAGTGCATCACTGCAAATCACTCTAGTTTGGTGTGAGAAGGATGAAAGTTTGCTATACTTACAGTGGGCGTGCCAGCGGAAATACCTGATAGCCAGTACCCACACTAACGATATCCGTGGATCTCGAGACTTCTAGGAGTTCCAGCATATTACTCGAACGGATTACGGTGAACAGCAGCGTCTTAATTGTGAACTATAATTCTACAATCGTCGCCTTATAAGTATCTGCTATTTTCTGGAAACTCGACGGACTCGCCACCCCATCATCTGATATCATCTGATGCCTCGCCCCTTTGGCCTCGCAAGCCCACTAGGCCGCGTGCCTCGGGTGCTTCCGCGTGAGCCAGCGCTACCCCTTCCTTGGCCAGCTGTGCCCCTAATTGATGGCGCCGGCGCCTTGGATGCCCTCGGCGTCTGGTACTTTGGCACCGTCTTCGAGGATGGCGGTGGGTATTCCACGAAGGAGGTGTCCGTCGTCCTACAGCGGAGACTTGTATGTCAGCTGCGCCTGAATCAGACTCAGTCACGCTCGTACAAAAGGGTGGTACTCCTACGCACATGAACGTCGTCTCGCCTTCTAGCTCGCCTGTCGGCCTCTCCGGAAGCCGCGAGGTACCTGCAGCAACACTAATGTTAGCTCCCTACCGTAGCCTTTATCGCAGGCTTTCCTGCTCCTATACGTACCCCCCTGCTCCTCCTGCTGTCTCGCTCTCCGGAAAGATTCTGGGATGGGCCCCTAGAAGAGACGTCAACTAGAGTGTTACATGCACATAGAAGAGAGGGAGCTTGGTGACGGTATGTCTGTAGGCAGCTAAGCGAACCTCTGGGAAATCGACGCAGAAGGCATTCATGTTCAAGCCATAGAGGAAGCTAGCGAAGCTCTCGCTGAACCGAGCCAGGCTCTCGTGCATGAGCTGGAAGTGCATCATGTTGGCCTCCAGGTCGGCCATCGCATCAGACAGCTCGGCGAAGGCCGGCTCGAAGGTGTTGAGCGGGAAGGGCGCATCGCCGTGGACGCTCTCCCTTGCGGAGTCTCGAAATGATGAGCGCGACGACGGACGGAGCGGAGTTGTCGGACGCGGCGTGCGCGGCCGGGAGGTGGACCGTTTCCGGCCAGCCCCTTGATCTTCGCCCGCCGACATGTGTAGCCTCTCTCGAAGGGATGCCTGATGACGACAGATCAGACAAGCCGGCAAGATACCGATGGTAGTCAATGTGCACAGGTGATGGGGCCGTGATATCTGGAAGTTGCGGAGTCCTACTTCAGGTGCCTGTAGTTGGCGTATGTCAGTGTTGCTCCGGGCGTGTTTCCCCGCGGCCACGTTTACCCCACTGTAAACGCGCGCTGGTTAGGGAAACGCGAGGGGCACGTGCACGTATTCCGGAGGGACGAGCACATGAGGATTCAATTCGTTCTACAATTTCCATGATGGGGATGGATTTTACGGATCCGTACTAAAGTCAGTGACGCAACTCGGCAGGCGCCCCTGTGGCACCCGTTGTTACGAGTAGTGTTCCAGCCACGCTTGCCACGCCTTCAGCTGTCGGCTGTCGGCTATTTCTGCAAGGCACCTTTTATTACACGACCTGAGTTAGATACTATCTGCTGAACGAGCATGCAAGCTGGTGGCATCCATGATCGTGGGAACCGGCCTTTCGGAAGCCATCAGAGACTTTGCGTATTCGTTTCGCTGCACAGCCCACTTCCTGGGTCACAGTGCGGAGCGCCCGGATGGAGCCGCCCTGCGCTAGTAGTGAGGACGGCGCTCGTTCCTGCGCAGGTACCTTGTCCCTTTCCGCCTCCATCCGGTAAGGGAGCCCGCACCGGACTTCTCGCTTTCCCCGACTGAGGCCTTCCAAATGGTTGGCAGTGCTCGGGTACTGGTTACCTTAGTTCTCCTTCGGCCTAGCGCGGAGATACCTCAATTTTGTTCGTATATCTGCTGCCGCCTAATGTACAAGCTGCAGTCCTCCCAGTGCCAGATATGTACTTCATACTTCACGCTTCCAGGTCCTTCCCCCGCCTCGCGCCCCGGGCATCGATGCCTCCAGTCTTTCCTCCCTCGAAGTATCTCAGTACATAGTAGTCATCCTCACGGCTAGCCCGGGCCCCAAACATCGCCGAGCTGCCAAACTCTCGAGCCCTTCCCCCCCCGGCTCCGCCCTCCCCTCTCCGTTCCAAGAGAGGCGGCGGCAGCTTAAACGCCCGCGATCTTACTTATCGACCTCTCCCCACAACCTAGAACCGCAGCTATTATCAATTCCATACTCTACTCCTCCTCGGATACTTGGGAGCTTTGTGTGCTCCATTCCAAGGGCATCCCCGCCTTCCTGCGGGGTCCACTCTGTCGCAGTCAGCCCGTCGCGGTCGCAAACTCGGTCGCAAACTCGATCGCAAAGTCGCCGGCGTACATCAGGACTCGTGGGCATCCCCTTAGGCCGGATCCGCCGCTACAGTTTGTCGTCTGTTCGCTTGCCTTGCCCTCGTCTAACTCGGTCTGCTCTCCTTGTCAACCGAGCGCCGCTGCGTCTCTCCCTCCGAGCTCCCCTGCCCGTCCGCGATTATACGCTTTTGCGCCTGTTAGTCCCCTCTTGAACAGAGATCTTCAACTAGCCACTGAGTTGGCTGCCTGCTTTTGCTCCCTCTACGCCGCCTGGTGCCTACACATGCTATACCGGGCGCGGTTACCTCGTCCGATACCGCATAGTATCCCGGGCAAAGCTTTTCTTTCCCAGAGCACGCCTTTTTATGGGAAGACAAATCCCACTTCGCCGAGACATCGCAGGCAGAGCGGACTAGTTAAACTCAGCTTCGACCTGCCTCTCCACCTGTCCTGTGAGGACAAGGCCTTCTTCAGTTCTCCGTGGACGACCTTCCAGTCCCAAACCAAGCGCTACTCGATACAGCGTCCTCCTACGGTCCTTGCATCTTCCTCCTACGCGCTTGCTCTTGCATTGTCAGCATCTATAGTCGCCTCTAGCATTGCTTACTACCTGTTGCATCAACCTCCTGTTGAAGGCCCGGGGGAAGGCGTCGTCACTGTCCCTGAAGAAATGGCCGCTGAGATCCCTCCCGGCCGTGTGGGCAACCTCACAGCCGAGCAAGAGGAGAAGCTCCGGCTTCTCTGGGCGCGCATCTTTCAGATATGCAACGTCAGCGGCGATGAGGGCGGCACCGAGGAGGCGGCCGAGCCATTAGAGTCCGTGGTGAGCACGGGCACGAACAAAGCCGATCAGGGCAAGGCCGAAAAAGAAAAGGATAAGAAGAAGAGGCGCAGCCTTTTCTCCAGAAAGCCGAAGAAGGATGCCAAGGACGCCAAAGACGCCAAAGATGCCAACGGAGGGCCGAAGCCCGTTGCTAGCCCTACCGGCATATCCATCAAGGAAGACCCCAACGACAAGTACGGGCAGACCAAGCTTTTTTACGACGCCCTAGCAGACCAGTCGCCGGAGTCCATCCGAGCTACCATATGGAGCATGGTCAAGCACGATCACCCAGACGCCCTCGTGCTCCGGTTTCTCAGGGCCCGAAAATGGGACGTTGATAAGGCTCTGGTCATGCTCGTGTCGACGATGCACTGGCGGGCGAAAGAGATGCACGTCGACGATGACATTATGAAAAACGGCGAGGCTGCCGCTGTGGAGGCCGAGAACGGCAGCGACGACAAAGAGAAGAAGCTGGGCCACGACTTCATGGCCCAGATCCGCATGGGGAAAAGCTTTTTGCACGGAGTTGACAAAGCGGGCAGACCCATCTGCGTCGTTAGGGTGCGCCTGCACCACCAGGGCGAACAGGGGGAGGAAAGCCTTGAGAGATACACCGTATACATCATCGAAACAGCTCGTATGCTCCTGAAATCACCGGTTGACACCGCCGTACGTTCTTGAATCCTACCCCTATGTTGCGAGGTACAGTATTGCTAACGACTCTTTAGACGATCGTTTTCGATATGACGGGCTTTTCCATGGCGAACATGGTGAGTAATAATGGGACGTTGTCGCTGGCAAAATCGCGGCTAATCAGTCTTCTTATTGCACAGGATTACACTCCGGTCAAGTTTATGATCAAGTGTTTCGAGGCGAACTATCCCGAGTGCCTCGGCGCCGTGCTTGTACACAAGGCTCCCTGGATCTTCCAAGGTAAGGGACTTGTGCTGCGTCTCTGAGCAGCCTTCATCTTTCTTCTGGCTAATTGCTTTTCTCCAGGGATTTGGAAGATAATACGCGGCTGGCTGGATCCTGTTGTGGCTGGTAAGGTGCATTTCACCAATAACGCCAAAGATGTAGAAGAATTCATCCCGCCGAGTCAAATCCTCAAAGAGCTGGATGGCCAAGAGAACTGGGAGTACAGCTACGTCGAGCCGGTCCCGGGCGAGAATGATCGGATGAAGGATGCGGCCACCCGGGAGACGCTACTCGCGGCAAGGGAGTTCCTCTATCGGGCGTACGAGGAGGCGACTCTTAGCTGGATCCAGACTCCTGAAGGAGAACAAGGCCAGGCAATCAAAGCCAGAAGGGACGAGATCGCAAGGAAGCTGCGGGACGACTACTGGACAGTCGACCCATACATTCGAGCGAGGTCTTTTTACGACCGAACTCGGGTACTGCAGGCCGGGGGGAAGCTGGACTACTATGCTGTCCCAGTCGCAGCTGTAGAGGCGGCAGGGGGGAGCATAGAGCCCACGAGGACGAATGGTGCCACAGAAACATCGGCAGATGATGTGGATTAGTGGGCGCATATTACCTCGCCCATATGCTGTCTCCGTCAGAAGAAGACTAGATAGAAGCAGGATGGTTGGTCTATCTTGCTGGTGGCTATAAAAAGTCGACTGCGTCACGCTGTGTGCGAGATCACTTACCGCCACGGTGATTCCTCGGGCCTTTGGGCGGCCTTCTTTCCTCTTGTCTCGTTGGCGTGCCCTTCTCACTGTTGTACCTATAGATAGGTATCCTGAAGAAGCATAGGTTATTGGGGTTACCGGCTGCCAGGGCTGTACAAAAAAACACCCAATATGCCGCGCCACTCCTTAGCATAGATACCTAGTAGTTTCAAATGCCTGCTAGGATGTCATGGTAAACGGTCAGCACCTTGACCCTCTTCTACGTGCACTTAGAGTTGGGTTCAGTATGCCACACAAGCACTCACGTCAAAGTAACAAACAGCAAGCCCCCTGATATCAGTACAGCCGTTTGTGTTGCCAAAGATGAATGCGCTGTTAGGGGGCAGTCGTCATCTAGTCAACAGGTGAGCGAGCGGCGCCGAGCCATGACGAATACCTTCAGATTCGCAGACCACCAATAAAGTATGTACAGTATTGGCTCTCTTGCATGAGCTAGCAACACCTCGCTGGCGAGTATGGCGGGCAGAGAGATTTGCAGGCCAGTCTCGGGATGGGAAGAACTCCGCTGCGGCGTCAGCTTTGCTCGATTCAAGGGTCAAATCGTCACATCTTCGACTTGATCTCCTCAAAGAGCGCCTTCAACTTGTCCATGTCTGTCTTCTGCTGAGGCCAGCCAATGACTAAGCCCTCGGACTGGTTCGGCTTGGGGATCTGGGGAACGGTCAGTGGCACGCACAAAAGAAACGGCCGGGCGTCGAAGAATGACATACCATGTGGAAGTGGACCTATGATTGTTGTCAGAGTGGTCAGCTACGGTCCAGAAAGGGCGTGGCGCAAGTTCCGGCAAGGGAGGAAGTCGACTTACATGCTCGACGAGCTGATGCGCAGGGGCGCCGTTGTTCTGGAGGATGTTGAAGTCTTCGGCGCCGGTGGCTACGGCGAGCTTCTTGGCGATGGGCTGTAGATTTGGGCAGGTTAGAGGGAAACAGCTCGTTGCCTCCACAGGGGGAAAGGGCAGCTTTGGGAGAACATGGGCGTGTACATACCAGGATATCCGCCAGGTCCTCGTCGGGGATATCAGTAAGCTTCACGCCGTGAAACTTGGGAATCACGAGCTGCATAGGAGGGGTAGTGGTGTGAGCATAACCATGACTGGGACTCGCAGGGCGCCTTTGGAATAATAAGACGGAGCAGCAGATGGTGAAAACGAACAGCATGGCCGCGGCTCAGCGGGTTGATGTCGAGAAACGCTAGCGTCTTGTCCGTCTCCGCGAGCTTGAAGCAGGGAATCTCGCCTGGCGGCCGGACGGGGTGAGCAACACAGCATCATAGGTAGGTATAGTAGCAGCTTGCCGGGTCAAGTAAAACAAGTGGGTAGGGCAGTAGGTGGGAGCTACAAGAGCTCCTACCAGAATAGCTGGAAGGAGGACACGCACGCACCTTTCACGATCTTGCAGAAGATACAGGTGGCCATTTTGCTTGCCATAAGAATTTCCCGCTTAATAACAGGTTAAGGTGGCCGTGGACTGGACGATGAAGCTTGTGGAAAGAGAACAGAGAGAGCATTGAAGAGTCGCCTCGCGGAAGGGAACTACTGCGGGGGGCCTACTGCTGCCGGGGGGGGGGGGGGGGGCACGTATGCGCACTCAGATCAGCCAGATCAGAGAGATGGATCGAGACGGACCCCCGCGATGCCCGCTCTGCTGACAGCTGGAGGGCCGGACCACATCCATGTTTGTATCAGAATATGCACACGGTGCACTAGACTGCAGCATAGCCATGCCGGAGGAACCACGTAGCGTTATCTGGCTGTCCGACAGCGATCGCTATTCGTCTTCGGCATCGTACGGCGTCGTACGGCGTGCAGCGGAATTGCGCGAAACCCCATGATTACGTAGGCCTTTTGCGGCTCGGAGCACGTTCTGGGGATTTCGCGGGCGTCGACGCAGCCAAGAGAAAGGCCGGCCCGGGCCAAGATCGAAGATGAGTACTTCCTAGGGAGGTAGCTGGTGGTACCGATTTCTGCATCCCATGTACTCTATGTACTTATTTTGCAACAGTATCGTCTTGAGCTGTGTTCTGTGGTTGATGTGTCTCGGTTGGCTGCACCCCCGCCGTTGCTCCATCTTGTTGTTGAACCCCGCCACGCGAAACTGACTCTGGCGGCTGGTTGCCCCTCCATGACGCACTTGTCCTCCAGAGCTCCAGAGCGCGCTATGGCCAAATGGACACCTAAATCAACGCCGCATTTGACCTGAGAGCCTGATATCTGTTCTCCACCCAAAACACAATATCTCTTGCGCTGAACCCCCTTCGCTCCTTGATCGTTTTGAAGAAGAACAGAAAAAGGACTACGACAAACTAGTGCCTGAAGTCTCGCCATGGCCACCAAGTACAAACAGGCCGCTCTGTTTGGCGGCGCCCTCGTGGCCGATCTGCCGAGCAACTTCGCCGACGTTAGGTAGGTGGTCCCCGTAGGAGATAAAAGAGACGTGGCGCCATGGCATGCGACAAAGCTGCATCTGCTGACTGGCCCCGGCTCCGCCGGCCCCTGCAGCAAGCTCCGCCAGGTTCCGAACAACCAAGAGGTTTACATCGACAAGGACGGCTTCACAAGTATAATATTCGAGATCTGCGAGCGCGTCGGCCCGTCCGGCACCAGCGCCGAAATCGACGGCCAGGCCTTGTCGACTCATCTCGAGGAGCTCGTGGGCGACGATGTCGACACCGTCAAGGTGTGGAACACCACCGAGACGCAGTTCTCGCGGCTCGAGTGAGTTTGCCCCATCCCCCCCCTCTTCGGCATTCCGGAGCCGGAGCGCTAGCTAAACGGCCCCAACTGGTAGCGAGGACATTCCGGCATACAGTCTCGTCGCCACCCAGACGCCGCGACGCGACCCCGACAAGCCCGATACGTCGGCGCCTGACTTTACCGCCATCATCCTGACGCTGCTGCGCCTAGAGAAGGAGTCCACCGACGTGCTAATCACCATCAACGTGCCGCACATCAGGGGCGAGTACGACGAGGAAGAGGTCGACTTCGAGCTGGGGAAGCAGGGCCAGCTCATCGGCGATGCTGTCGAGTACGCCGCGAGGATCTGGGACACGTTCAAGGTGAACGACTGGAACCTCTTCGTCCAGGTCTGATGGCCGACGGGTGAGAGGGATATTGGCTCTGGCTCGGAGCCTTATGATGTTATTGGGTGCTGGATACATAGCACCTCGACGGCTTACTAGGGCATGGCGTTTTGTTTCAATGCGGGCATCTGCTGGGTCGGAGAGTCCGAGGCAAAGATATGCCTCTCCTCTCCTTCTCCTTTCTCCTTTTTCCTTTCCCCTTTTCTTTTCACCCTTCCGCCTTTGTGCCGCGCCTCGGCGGGAGGCCAACACTTCGAACCTTTCGCAGCCGGCAGTCCTCGAGCGACGTCGCCGACGAATACCGATGACACGACGTTGACGTCGATGACCGCATCTGACCACACCTCACGTCCTTTTACTCCATATTACACTATATACCTATGTTGCTGCCACTATTCGTACACTGTGACAAAGGCTGATGATGCCGGTCCGCTATCCGGAGAAGCATGCACCACTCCTCCCTCTAATCTTCGAGGGTGAGGTCGACCAGCCTAGACGAAATCCGGTCTACCCCGGTACTAGCAGCAACGGCTTTCCCCTGCTTTGCGGGCCTCGCGTCAGGCGCGCTGGGAGCACCTTTCGCCGCGGCTGTCGACAGCTTTGTCGAGGCCCACTTGTCCGCCACGAGCTTCATGATGTCCTTCTGCGGGCTGCCCGGATTCTCCTCCCGCACAACCTTCATCTGCTCCTTCAGGAACTTCTGGTAATCCGACGTGGCCGCGGCGCTGCGGACTCGCGGGACGGGCTTGGTCTGCTTCAGCTGGCTCTTGCAGGAGCCGCACCGGTGGCGCTGCGGGTCGATGCTCTTGGAGTGGCGCTTGAACTCCGTCGAGCACGCCGTGCATTCCCAGACGTACTTGAAGTCGATGTCGTAAGAGTGCTTCGTGGTGACGTGGATGCCGCGGTCGGCGAACGAGCTGGAGCAGCGGGCCGCCCACGCCTTGAACTCCTTCCCGTGCGGGTTGCCCGTCAGCCCGTGGATCATGAAGTTGGCCAGGTGGCAGAATTCGTGCGCGATCACGTTTAGTAGCCGGTGCTGGTCGTCGATCACCTTCTCCGCCAGCTCGATCGAGGCGTGGTGCCGGTGCCTCACCGTGGCCTCCCCAGCGCCGTTGCCCGGCGTGGTGCGCAGCGTCTCGCGTTTCCAGTTCGCCCGGCCCGCGGTCGTGTTGAGCTTGTTCGTCCACTTGATCTGGATCCCCCCCGTCGATGCCGCCAGCTCGCTGAGTTTGCCCCCTGTGATGGTCTTGTCCAGCTCGTCCAGAAACTTCTCCGCTATCTCGTGTCTCGCCTTTTCAAATGTCTTTTTCGCGTCCTTTTTCGCTGCGGCTTCAGATCGTTTCGCCGGGCTCTTTTTCGACGGACTCTTGCCGCCAGGTGCGGGCTCGAACAGCAGCTTCCGCGGAGAGTGTTCCGCATTCCACTCGTCGACGAGCCCCTGGTCCCAGAAGGCGTCCGTCGAGGGCCGGTGCGGGGTCATGGGTATGCGCGGCAGCTTCTTCGTTGGCGACACGAGACCCTTCGCCTTGGGTTTCGGCGGTGGCGTCGTTGGCCGGCGGAATGGCTCTCCCGTTTCGCTGCTGCTATGCAGGGGCGATGCGGTCATATCCGAAGGATCGTCTCTGCAGTACGTTCAAGTATGGGCACCTGTGTCAGTCAAGCAGGTTCGGTGGGATAAGGACGCTCCCCGGTGCGTTGCGAGCGCATCGCGGCTGCGGCTACTCACAGTCGAATCCTGGCGATGGAGTCGATTAGGTCCTCCGTGGTAGACTTGGCCTCAGTGCCTCTGCGCGTCTCGCTGTTGCCTGCGTTCTTTCGTCTGCCTGCCGCCTTGGCCTTCTCGCCCCCGCCTAGCGCCTTTAGGTTCTGGTTTTCTGTGAAGTTTCCAAGCCATCGCGCAAATTCGTCCTTCCGGAGAAGACCGGAACCCCCTTTTGCTTTGGTGGAAGGGGCTGGGAGCTCGCTATCGTCGTCGTCGTCATCTTCTGACGAGGCGGCGGTGTGATATTCCGAGTCGTCGGTCCCCGATGCGGCGGCGGCGGCGGTCTCGTCTAGCGCAGTGTCTTCTTCCGCAGCCGGACTAGCATCATGCGGCCGTGCTTGTGTTGCCTGCTTCTTAGGCTCCCTGGGCCTGAGTTCCACCTTGCGTCGTCTGAATAGCGGTGACGGGCCCGACGACTGCCGGGACCGATTTGCGCCGGACACTGCGTGACGGCCAGAGTCAGGCGTTCCAGAACTCCCGCCCTGATCCCATGGCTCGAGAAGCGTCTTGTCGCTGCGGGTAGGCCCTAACCTGCGACGGCGCAAGGCTGGCTTCCCTGCGTCTCCTCGGCTGCTCTCGCGTGCGACGGGCGCCGTATCTGGGCTGCTGGACCGGAGCTGTTTGGGCTCCAGTGGCCGGCGTCGAAAGATTGCTTCGAGGGCCGGGAGGTCGTCGTCGCTGTCGTCCGTAGTTAGGGCAGGCGCATATCTCCTATTACTACTCATATTTGCTGTCGCGGTTGCGTAAGAATGATAAGACTGTAAGTAAGTGAGCTCGGCTTTGTCGTTCTGTGCGTCTCAAGCTGCCCTTGTCCTTGAGCTACTTTACCTTACAACCTTTCTCCGTAAGGCGGCTGCGCAAGTGGAGCAACTGGAATCAGACCTCTGCCGTTGCTACGGGCAACACCCGCGCAACGCTGGCTGCTAATTGAACCCCGCCATCGTGGACAAGAGCAAGTCCACGCAGATACCTACCAAGTATTTCGTCCTTGAGCAGGCGAAGATAATACTGAGTCTGTAATCCGTACAGGTTGGTGATTTGCTCCAGGGTAAGCACCTCCATCAGCTGCGCATCCGCCTACTGAGCTTCCCCTAGAGATACGCTCGTCAATACGCAGTACCTATGTTGAAGACTCTGGGGCGTCAGGAGCTTTAGCCCCTGACGACTTGTAGCATAGCGAAACGCTAGGCGGGCGCGCACCTAGGGGTTTGAGCCACGTCTCGTGGGGACAATGCAGATCGCGGACCTGATGCCGCATTGATTTTTCAAGATGACAAACCGCTTCGGCGCTTCTCTGCAGATGCATTCTACGGCACAGGTGCTGCTTGTACCACGCACTGGGTAGCAAATATAGACGCTCTTCGACACTTGGGTGGCTGCCAATGTCCGAGCACTCCGGCCAGAGGCCAAAGCCAGCAGTTCCGAAGGATCCCCCCCTTGAAGGCCTGCAGCAGGCACGGCGGCATTCTGCGCCGTATGATTGCGGCGGGAACGCGGTAATGGATAAATTGCGGCATGTAATGATGAGGCGGCACCCGACGATAAGACTTTCCGCCTTACATCCATGCATTTTCAGTGTGGATGCCTGAGGTATCGCTCTCGGCGTGGCGTTCGGGCTCCGCTCCCCGCTGTGCATAATAGGAGCCCAGCAAAAATTTCCGTGGACAGTTGGGAGAGCAGAGACTTCGAGATCGCCCGTAGTGTGGCGCATGCTTGGTACTTGCGAGGTACCCAGCTCAGGGGCGGGGCCTGTACACAGACTGCCGCTGGTGCTGAGCACCGAATTGTAACCCACCATGGATGCCTCGACGGAGTACCTGAGGCCCTGTGCCAGCTGCAGATTGGCGGACCGGTGGTGCTCTGCTCGCTCGCCGAAGCAGGCAGGCGCCGAACACCAATCAATTGGTGGTGTGTGGGTGCGTCGGTCGGCCCCCTGCGCCGCTGCGACTTCGTCCTCGCCACCGCAAAATGCGAGCTCGGAATGGATACGATCACAATAGTCAGCTGGAAGAGGTACTCCGTGGGCGTGGCGCAACTAGTGCGGAGGCTTACTGCCGGACGTGCCCTATACGAACTTGAAAGTGGTAGCACTGGGAGGACTTCGTAGTCGAGAACCTCGTGGTCGAGAACTTTGTAGTCGAGGATTGTGTCATAACCATATCTAGCGACGCGCTATACCAACGGGGGTTCTTTTGCCGTTCGAATGATACCCGGCCCCCAAAGAGGCCTACTTGCCATGCCCTGCGGACGGGCACTTGTAGTTGTGCAACGTGGCCCTGGCACAAACTAATCCCCAGCGGTCTTTGAATGCCACCTCAACCAAGAAGACTTGCTTGCTCCCCGGCCTGCCAGCCACTTGGACAGTCTAGTGCGTCTGAACTTTGTTGGGGCGGCGGGAGGCTGCTCGCTTGCTGTTTGCCTTGGCTGGAGGCTGCCGGCTGCCAAACAAAACCTGCTTCTGCTTCTCATCGTCATGGTGCTGAAAACAAGCATTTTCCCTTGTAGATCGACCTGTCCCACGGGTAAGGGGGAAAGCGGAAAAGGGAAAAGGGGGGTTGGGTGGGTGGGTAGGTTGGTTGGAGGCGCGGAGGCCAACGAGCGACTGAGTGGCTACAGGTGTGGGAACCTCCGGCATATCTAATCTGAGCAGAGAATACCGGAAGTTCTGGGGCTGGTTTGAGAAACACGCATGTACACGGTGATAAGGAAGAATGGGTGGCAAAGGTACCTAGTACAGTGTCAAGATGCATCCGCCCACCCGTCGCCAGCGCCAGCAACGCGCGCGTCCGGCAGAATACCGTTCAAGCAGCGTTGATCTTGGATGCGCATTTAGAAACCCTGGCCAGCCCCCTGTCACCCGAGCCGCGCCTGGGTGCATTGCGCACGCTTCCACTATGAGGAGCATTTAGAGCTGTGGGCAGTAGGTTGGGGTGTTGGGTGCTAATTCAGGTACGACGGGTGGGAGGGTACTTCGAGTGCACCATCACCGATGGTGCATGCTCCTTAGCGCTAGAGAACGATTCTGTCAGCACCATGAACGAAAAGAGACGTACATACGGACTGTTCGGATCACAGCAATGTGTTGTGTATGCCCCGGAGGTGCTTAAGCTAATTTCACTTGCTGTTAGAAAGGCAATCCTTGAGGCTTCTGAGGGGCCTCGATTTCAGACGAGATAGAGATTGAACCTGAATGGGGCCGGCCCCACAGCCCCAGATGATTCGCCAGCAGCAGCTTCACAGCCCCATTTTCGCAAGCCCGGTCCTTGCGCGAACAAGGCAGGCCGCCTATATCCCTGTCACTCCACCGGGACGAAACGCGCTGCATCCCACAGCGAAGTGCAGTGCGTACGTCTACAGGAGGGTTACGGGAGGTACGGAGAAGTACCAAGGCCAGCTGGTGTGCCAGGTACCAACCGAACACAAGCATTCACACGTACCTTCCGCCCCCCACCCAGTTTTCACCTCCCTACCTATTGCCATCCAACAACTTTTGCAGGTGCACTCCTTTTTATCCTCCTTCGTTCTTCTTTTCCGAACCAAACTGCCACCCTCTCTCCCTGCTTTTTCTCCTCTCCTTTTCCCTTTTCCCCTTTCCTTAGACGCTCGCTGCCCTCGTTCTCCTGTTGCCACCGAGTGCCAGCGCCGGTAGCACGGAGCAGCGCCTCCCCCTTTCGTCAATTCATTCCTCTTCTCCCTTACTTCCTGAAACCTGTGCTCGAGAAACGGCGCTATTTCTTAGCACAGCTGAGGCCGATTTTCAGGAGACGTCGCGGCTCTCTCTTGCTCCCTCCGAACCCACCCGACCCAAAGTCAATCGTTTCACCAGGCCCAGAGGCAGAGACCACCTTCCTCGTTTGGCCCGACAGTCAGTCCCAGGGAAGGATATCGGTGGAAGAAGCAGAATACAGGAGCCTGTTGTCTCGGCCTCGAATCGAGACCCCCAACCCTCCCCTCGTTGCGCGTCGCCGTAGAAGTCGCTGGGGTTACTGCGGACGACGTAATCCCCGCCAATCTGGCCTATCGGCAGGCGTCTGGCCCACACCACGTCTGCTACTGCAGCGTCGCCGCGTCAAGCAACCACTCGCTCGCGCCTTTATTTATTTTCTTCGCTTTCTCCAGCATTCACCACTCTCCGGCCCTCCGCCCTTCCAATCCGCCATCAAACCTGGGTCGAGGTAGCTGTACGGCTTGCCCTAGGACAGATCCCTGATCCTGCGGCAAACCTGACCCGGCCCGTACGACTTGCGGCGGTTTTCATCGACAACAACATTCCCGCCATTTCGTCGAACATCCCGCTAGTCTCATGAGTCCATAATCGGTGAGTACTTCGACGACGGCACTTCAAAGAAACAGAAAATTGCGCTTGCTCTCTCTGCATTTGCCATATCTTGTCCTAGTGTCTGCTGGTTCGCTATTGCACCTATTCCGCTAACGTGGGCGTGAGCGTAGGCGCATAATTATCAACATGTCCGCATATCCAGGGCACAACGAGTACGAGGATGGCTACGGCCATCATCAGGGCAATACCGAATCGTACTATCAGGACGATCAGCAGTACTATGATCACCAAAATGGCAATGGCGGCGGTGCTTATGACGCGCACGGCGGCCACCAAGGCGGACAAGGCCACGCTGGGAATGATGGATACTATGACGAGTCGTATGTCTTGTCCTTCACCTGGTCCCCCTTTCACCCAAGTTATGACTAGCTAACAAATAGAAGGGGATACTACAATGCCGATGCCAACAACCCCTACCACCAGGACGGCGGCTACTACGATGGCCATGATCAGTACCAGGACGATGCGTACAACAATGGGAACGGGTACTACGACCAGGGGGAATATGGAAACAACGCTCGCCCCCACCGGTCCGAGGAGGACTCGGAGACGTTTAGCGACTTCACTATGAGATCCGACATGGCCCGGGCGACCGACATGGACTACTACGGCCGAGGCGACGAACGCTACAACAGCTACAACGAGGGCCAACCCGGCAACCGTGGTTATCGACCGCCCTCGTCTCAGATCTCCTACGGTGCGAACCGCTCGTCGGGAGCATCGACCCCCAACTACGGCATGGACTACGGAAATGTGCTACCTGCTGGCCAGCGGTCGCGCGAGCCTTACCCTGCCTGGACCTCGGACGCCCAGATTCCTCTTTCTAAGGAGGAGGTTGAGGACATCTTCATGGACCTGACGGCGAAATTCGGCTTCCAGAGGGACAGCATGCGCAACATGTATGACCACTTCATGACGCTGCTCGACTCAAGGGCGTCGCGCATGACGCCCAATCAGGCTCTCCTTTCGCTACACGCAGACTATATTGGCGGAGAGAACGCCAACTACCGCAAGTGGTACTTTGCCGCCCATCTGGACCTCGATGACGCGGTCGGATTTGCCAATGTGAAGGGCAAGGGTCTGCGCCGGACGCGGAAGAACAAGAAGAACAAGAAAGCGGATGCCGAGAACGAGAACGATGTGCTGGAAGATCTGGAGGGCGACGACTCTCTCGAGGCGGCCGAGTTTCGCTGGAAGACGCGCATGAACCGCATGTCGCAGCACGACCGTGTGCGCCAGGTGGCGTTGTATCTGCTCTGCTGGGGGGAGGCCAACCAGGTGCGCTTCATGCCGGAGTGCCTCTGCTTCATCTTCAAGTGTGCCGACGACTACCTTAACTCGCCCGCTTGCCAGAACCTGGTGGAGCCTGTCGAGGAATTCACCTTCCTCAACCACATCATCACGCCTCTCTACCAGTACTGTCGGGACCAGGGATACGAGATCGCCAACGGTGTCTTCATCCGCCGCGAGCGTGACCACAACCAGATCATAGGCTATGACGACTGCAACCAGTTGTTCTGGTACCCCGAGGGCATTGAGCGCATCGTCCTGCAGGATAAGACCAAGCTCATCGACATCCCGCCGGCCGAGCGGTACCTGAAGCTGAAGGACGTACACTGGAAGAAGGTCTTCTTCAAGACCTACAAGGAGACGCGGTCCTGGTTCCACCTCCTTGTCAATTTCAACCGCATCTGGATCATCCACCTCACCATGTGGTGGTTCTACACGGCCCACAACTCCCCGACCCTGCTGGTTCCCAACTACGAGCAGCAGGTGAACCAGCAACCCCCCGCGTCCGCTCAGTGGTCTATCGTCGGGTTCGGTGGCGGGATAGCATCCCTCATCAATGTGCTTGCGACTATTTGCGAATGGGCTTACGTGCCTCGGCGTTGGGCCGGCGCGCAGCATCTCACCAAGCGACTCCTGTTCCTGCTCGTGGTTTTCGTGCTCAACGTCGGTCCTGGTGTCTACATCTTCATGCCCGCCGCGACGGTTAAGGAGTACACGGCGCGCCAGGAGAGCCAGGTAGCGCTGATTCTGGGTATCGTCCACTTTTTCATCGCCTTGATCACCTTCATCTTCTTCTCGATCATGCCCCTCGGCGGCCTCTTCGGCAGTTACCTCACGAAGAACTCGCGTCGCTACGTTGCCAGTCAGACGTTCACTGCCAGTTATCCACGTCTCTCTGGCAACGACATGGCCATGTCCTACTTTCTCTGGGTCACCGTGTTCGGAGCCAAATTCGGCGAGTCCTACGTCTATCTGACGCTGTCGTTCCGCGATCCCATCCGCTATCTGTCGTTCATGAACGTGGACAGCTGCTTGGGCGACACCATCCTGAAGAACTACCTGTGCAAGTACCACCCGCAGATCCTGCTGGGTCTTATGGCCTTCACCGACCTTATCTTCTTCTTCCTCGACACGTACCTCTGGTACGTCCTGCTGAATGCTGTCTTCTCCATCGCTCGTTCATTCTATTTGGGCTCATCCATCTGGACGCCATGGCGCAATATCTTCTCGCGACTGCCCAAGCGCATTTATTCGAAAGTGCTGGCCACGACCGACATGGAGATCAAGTACAAGCCCAAGGTCCTCATCTCTCAGATCTGGAATGCTATCGTCATTTCGATGTACCGAGAGCATCTCCTCGCCATCGACCACGTGCAGAAGCTCCTCTATCACCAGGTCCCATCGGAACAGGAAGGCAAGCGGACGCTGCGGGCTCCCACTTTCTTCGTCTCCCAGGAAGATCATTCGTTCAAGACGGAGTTCTTCCCATCCCAGAGCGAGGCGGAGCGCAGAATATCCTTTTTCGCTCAGTCTCTGTCGACGCCGATTCCGGAGCCTCTCCCTGTTGATAACATGCCCACTTTTACGGTCCTTATCCCCCACTACAGCGAGAAGATCTTGCTCTCCCTGAGAGAGATCATCCGCGAGGACGAGCCCTACTCTCGCGTCACCCTCCTGGAGTACCTGAAGCAGCTGCACCCTCACGAGTGGGACTGTTTTGTCAAGGACACCAAGATTCTGGCCGACGAGACCTCGCAGTTCAACGGCGGCGGGGACATGGAGAAGAACGAGAAGGAGACGGCGAAGAGCAAGATCGATGACTTGCCCTTCTACTGCATTGGTTTCAAGTCGTCTGCGCCCGAATATACGCTGAGGACCCGTATATGGGCCTCGCTGCGGTCGCAGACACTTTACCGCACCATATCTGGCTTCATGAACTATAGTCGGGCCATCAAGCTACTTTACCGTGTGGAGAACCCTGAGGTCGTCCAGATGTTCGGCGGCAACTCGGATAAGCTCGAGCGTGAGCTGGAGCGCATGGCGCGCCGCAAGTTCAAGCTCATTGTGTCCATGCAACGGTACGCCAAGTTCAAGAAGGAGGAAATGGAGAACGCCGAGTTCCTGCTCAGGGCCTACCCGGATCTGCAGATTGCATACCTTGACGAAGAACCCCCGCTTGCCGAGGGCGAGGAGCCCCGGCTGTATTCATCGCTCATTGACGGTCACTCGGAGGTCATGGAGAACGGCATGAGGCGCCCCAAGTTCCGCATTCAGCTGTCCGGCAACCCCATTCTCGGTGACGGCAAGTCCGACAACCAGAACCACTCGATCATCTTCTACCGCGGCGAATACATCCAGCTCATCGATGCCAACCAGGACAACTACCTCGAGGAATGTCTCAAGATCCGCAGCGTCCTGGCCGAGTTCGAGGAGATGAAGACGGATAATGTCTCGCCTTACACTCCTGGCGTGAAGAACATCGTGCCGGCCCCGGTTGCTATTCTCGGTGCTCGTGAGTACATCTTCTCGGAGAACATTGGTATCCTCGGCGACGTTGCCGCCGGCAAGGAACAGACGTTCGGTACGCTCTTCGCCAGAACCCTCGCTCAGATCGGAGGCAAGCTCCATTACGGTCATCCGGATTTCCTCAACGGCATCTTCATGACCACGCGCGGTGGTGTCTCCAAGGCTCAAAAGGGTCTACACCTCAACGAGGATATCTACGCTGGTATGAATGCCGTCCTCCGCGGCGGCCGCATCAAGCACTGCGAGTACTACCAGTGCGGCAAGGGTCGTGATCTCGGTTTTGGTTCGATTCTCAACTTCACTACCAAGATCGGCACGGGTATGGGCGAACAGATGCTGTCTCGCGAGTACTACTACTTGGGAACCCAGCTGCCTTTGGACCGTTTCCTCTCCTTCTACTACGCTCACCCGGGTTTCCACGTCCAAAACATGTTCATCATGCTGTCCGTCCAGATGTTTATGATCACGCTGCTCAGCCTGGGCGCCCTGCGCCATGAGACCATCCCGTGCGACTACAACCGGAACGTTCCTATCACCGATCCGCTCTTCCCGACCGGCTGCCAGAACACGGACGCTCTGACGGACTGGGTGTACCGCAGCGTCCTGTCCATCTTCTTCGTGTTCTTCCTGTCCTTCGTTCCGCTTCTTGTTCAGGAGTTGACTGAGCGCGGCTTGCTGCGCGCCGCGACGCGTTTTGCGAAGCAGATTTGCTCTTTCTCGCCGTTCTTCGAGGTGTTTGTCTGCCAGATCTACGCGAACTCGGTACAGCAGGACTTGTCTTTCGGCGGCGCTCGCTACATCGGTACTGGACGTGGTTTCGCCACTGCCCGCATCCCCTTCGGCGTGCTCTTCTCGCGTTTCGCAGACCCGTCCATCTACTACGGCTCTCGGCTCCTGATCATGCTGCTCTTTGCCACGGTGAGCGTGTGGCAGGCTGCCCTCACGTACTTCTGGGCGTCGCTGCTCGCCCTAATCATCTCGCCGTTCCTGTACAACCCGCATCAGTTTGCTTGGAACGACTTCTTCATCGACTACCGCGACTTCCTGAGGTGGTTGTCACGGGGCAACTCGCGCTCGCACGCGTCGTCCTGGATCGCCTTCAGCCGTCTCTCGCGAACCCGGATTACAGGCTATAAGCGCAAGGTGGTAGGCGATCCGTCTGGTAAGCTCTCGGCGGACGTCCCACGCGCGGCCATCACCAACATCTTCTTCGGAGAAATCCTTTCGCCACTGTTCCTGGTCGCGGTGTCGTTGATCCCATACCTGTTTATCAATGCGCAGACGGGCGTCTCCAAGCACGACCCGTCTGCCAAGCCGACGGCCTCTCTTCTCCGCGTTGGCATTGTCGCCCTCGCGCCGATTGCGATCAACGCGGGCACTCTCCTGGTCATGTTCTTCATGGCCTGCTTCATGGGTCCCCTGCTGAGCATGTGCTGCAAGAAGTTCGGCAGCGTCCTGGCAGCGATTGCGCACGCCATTGCCGTCATCATGATCCTTGTGTTCTTTGAGGTCATGTTCTTCCTCGAGGGTTTTAACTTCACCCGGACACTGCTGGGCATGGTGACGGTTTTGGCCATCCAGAGATTCGTGTTGAAGCTGATCATCTCCCTCGCCCTGACGAGAGAGTTTAAGACGGATCAGGCCAACATCGCCTTCTGGACTGGCAAGTGGTACTCCATGGGATGGCACACTGTCTCGCAGCCTGCCCGCGAGTTCCTCTGCAAGATTACTGAGCTCAGCATGTTTGCCGGCGACTTCATTCTTGGCCACGTGCTGCTGTTCATCATGCTTCCCATCATCATCATCCCGCAGGTGGACAAGTTGCACTCCATGATGCTCTTCTGGCTCCGTCCCAGGTATGTTTGACCACACATACACCTCCCCCCGACCTAACGACTTGTTAAGTTTCATGCATTTACTGACTTTGCATCTCCAGCCGTCAAATTCGCCCTCCCATCTACTCCATGAAGCAGTCAAGGCTTCGGCGGAAGCGCGTCTTCCGCTACGCTATCCTCTACTTCGTCATGCTCGTCGTCTTTGTCGGTCTGATTGTGGGCCCTATCGTGGCCGGCAAGAACATCCCCAAGAGCGTCACGAACAGCCTCAAGAGCACGAATCTCATCCAGCCTATCAACCAAGACAACGATAACACCGAAGGTCACACGCAGACAGGCACGGGTGCGCCGAACTACTCTGGAGCCTTCACGAAGTCGACGTCGGCGGCGTCTGCGGCGGAGACGAACACAGACAGCAAGATCAAGCTGTTTTTGTAAGATGTAATAATATCGATAGAGGGGACAGCCAGAACGTCACGTGGTGATGACTTTTTCTATGCGTGGGAAAGTGGCAGGGCCAGGGGGGCTGCAGCTATTTGCAGCGACAGCCAAATGAACTCCCAGGAATGGAGGACGAGATCAACACTTGGATCCCGAAGGCCCCTGTGCAGCTATTTCCTGTTTCTCTCCTTTTCCGGCAGCATGGCAAAATCGGTCTTTCGGTGTTTTTCCTCCTTCCTGTCCTCTTTTTTCATTCTTCTCTCATAAACAATATTATTTGACGGCCCGCTATTCCCCATGCTTTCGCCAATTGGTATTTGTAGGGTGGCCCTAATAATGCTTTCCGTTTGTCGTCCGAGTCTTAACCACTAGCCTTATTACCGTACATATATACGCAGTCCCTCTGGGGACGGGGTTTTGTGTGGCGTCGGGATTTCAAGGCTTCAAACGGGTAGATCACCTGTGCGAAAGCAAGTCCTGCAGAACAGAGGGGCATATCTAGTGCTACATAGACATTATGGGGTCATTGACATTACCAGGACAGTCCCTTGGTTTCTTGCATCTCTGCTTTCCCTATCTATTGGGTTGCGTGATATCTCTCGACTTGTAGCCCACTGGTCTCCTCCGTATTGGCGCCGATCTGCTTAGTATGCGACGAAAAGCCAGAGATAATAGCATGGACGAATCGATTGGCACTCGCAGAAAATGACAACCTAGCAGGTACTCCCAGTTTGCCAGCCATGTGGTTCAGAGCTACGTTTCCATATTTGCGTGAAGAGCATGGCACAAGACAGGCGCCAAGCAGGGCGGCAAGGAGGGCGGCAAGAGGGACGGACGTCGAAGTATCATATTAGCTATTATCGGAGCGGTTCGCTCTCGGGGAGCAGGTTGTACAACTCTCGCTGCGCCAACCACTAATCGTACTGCTGCTCCTCCCATAAATATACATATCAAGAAGCAGGGCGCCCAATGCCTGAAGCCCTAAGCGGCGGGGGGCAGGCTCAGTTTGCTGCTGGCCTTGCGCGTCATGACCTTGGTAATGGCGTGGCGAATGGTCACGCCGGCCTTCTCGATTTCCTTTTTTGACAAACCGGTGGTGATGCACAGCTTCAGGGCCGGCTGCGCCGTCCACTGGCTGCTCTCCTTGGGGCTCAAGCCGTTGACGATCGGCTGGGTCTTCAGCCGCGTGATCAGGACGCCGTTGGCGAGGGTCTGTCCAACGTATCGTTAGCTAGCGCTTACAGAAAAAAGGGGGGAGCGGCAGCGGTGGCTGCCTGCCCGGGCACTCAGCACTCCTGCGAGAGTCGCCGGTGGCTAACGCCAGGGGGGAGGGACACCACGTACCTCGTCGACGCACTCCTGCAGCAACTTCTCCTGGTCCTCGCTGGACAGCCTGCGCACCCGCACCACGTCCGGCTTGAGGACCAGCAGCATGACGGGGTTCTCCGGCGCGCTAGTGCAGATGACCCAGTCGCTCCGAGGGTCCAGCTGGGCCCTCATGGCCTTGATGTTCTCGCGGCACTGCAGGATGACCTCGGGGTTGGCCTGCAGGAAGCTGATGGCCTCGCTGGCGGTCACGGCGAGCATGGCGGGCAGGGCGGCCGAGAAGGTGTACGAGGCGGCGGAGATGCGCTGGTGCTCGACGACGTCCCGGGCGCCGGCGCAGAAGCCGCCGCCGGCACAGAGCGGGCCGGCCATGGAGCCGACGATCATGTCCACCTGCGACGGGTCAACGTTCTGGGCCTCGGTCAGGCCGCGCCCGGTGCGGCCGAGCACGCCGAAGGACCAGGTCTCGTCCAGCACGATGCGGAACTTGTAGCGCTCCTTGAGCTCGATCAGCCGGGGCAGGTCGGTGCAGTCGCCGATGTTCTCGAACAGGCCCTCGGTCACGACGAAGCGGCGCGTCAGGCGCTTCTGCTTGGCCTGCTCCTGCGCGACCCTGCGCATCTGCGTCTCCAGGTCGTCCATGTCGCCGTGGTTGAACCACTTAATGTTGGACCGCGACACCTCGAGGCCCTTGCGGATCGAGTAGTTGACGGCGCGGTCGGCGACGATGACGTCGCCGCGCTTGCAGAAGGCCGGGATCACGCTGGAGATGGTCGAGAAGGCCTGCGCGTACAGGATGCAGCCCTCGGTGCCCAGGAACGCGGCGATGTCCGCCTCCGTGCGCATGTGCACGTCCTGGTTGCCGTAGAACTGCGGCGGGCCGCAGGGCCCCACGCCGTACGTGCGCAGCGTCTGGATCGCCCGCTCCTTGAGGTGCTCGTTCGCGTTCAGGTTGTAGAAGTTGTACGTCGCCAGGTTCGTCACCGTCCGCCCGTTTGACAGCTTCGACTTGGGGCCCGTCGGTCTGCGCGGTCGTGCCCGGGATCGGTCAGGAGAAGGAGGAAGCTTGCGAAACAGAAACGAGCGAGCGCGCGACGGGGACGGGGCTTGCTTACCCGACGATGACCGGCAGTTTCTCGCTCTCGGCCTCCTCAAACGCCGTCTGCGGCGCGACAAGCGGCTCCGGCTGCCACTCGTCCACGAGCTCGTCGATTTCCTACACGCACGCGCCATCTGGTCAGCCCGCAAGATGGGGGGCGATTTAGGGAGGAAGGGGGGAGGGGGGAGGGCCGATGGCGCACATCTTCGCTTAGCTTGATGAAGTTCTGCTTCTGCGTAGAATAGGACGGAGACAGCAGATACCGGATGAAGAAGATCACGAGCACGAGCTCGATGGCCGAGCGGATGGGGTCGTTTTGGTAGCTGGAGCGCACGTATCGAATGAGCACGGCCGAGCCCGGCATCTTCTGGAACGCCTGCGCCCCCGTGTCCAGCCAGACGGCCAGCTGGCCCTGCAGCTCGTGGATGTCCATTATCGCGAGTCGGCTGCTATCAATCGCCCGGGGAAGTGGTAGTGTCAAAGCGGAGAAAGCAAGGTAGGAAAAAAAAAAGAGAAAAAGGTAAGAGAGTTGACGACGGTCGAGATTGAGGCCGTTCGGATCGCCGGATCGCACGCTTAAGCCAACGCGCAGGCGCGGGAAGTTTTCTAACGCCCAATTGAGGAAGGGTCGCGTCTCGAAATCCCGTCGGCAGCACGGGCCATCCCTGTAAAGGGGGCTGCCCCTGGCGCGCCTAGCAACCACCCCATAGTGGGTACGTACGTAAGCCAACGCTCGCCGCCCCGTTCGTCCTTTCGTCCTGCCTCAGACAACCACCGCCCTAGCTTTCCTCCAACAAACAATGTTATAGGAACGAGTGCGACTGGGCCTCAGTGGGAAGTCTTGTCCTCCTGAAGGACTGGTGCCTGGCCTGCTGGAGAAAGAGGGCTTCAGGCCCCGAGCCGAGCCAGACCCACCTGAACGCCTGTGCCTGTATGATGAGGCCTCCGCCAGCCTTCGGCCGGCTCTTCTGAACCTTAGAAAAGCAACACTCGTCCACCACGCAATATGCACCAACTGCCTAATTCAGAATTACCCAATTGACGTCAACTTACTTGATATACTACCAGATCAGACCTATAAACAGCTCCCCAGAAAGGCCATCTACAACTCTTCCTGCAGCCTCTAGCCATGAGCCTAGCTCGCCTAAAGAAGGTGGCTCCAGGCTGCAGTAGGGGCGGCCACAGCCCCGTTTGCCCTTCCTTCATGTTCTTCTCCTTCCCCCGCAACTCCCTAGCCGTCGCCAGAGAAACCGTAGCATAACTACGACTAGTTCTCACTGCTGATGCCCAGTGGTATTTGTGGAATCTGCTGTGCCTGCTTCTTTAGGCTAGCAGGCGATGTAGCGTTGCCCGAGAAGTGTAGCGTTGCCCGGGAGGGGCGAGTTGTTTTGCTTGGTTGTCTCTAGTACCAGATTGTTACTATTAACGGGCGAAAGAGCTGCTGCCTAGTGGTTTACTATGGCCCTGTCGAGTGCGCATCTTGTCAACTAATTTATCTCAAGCATGTTTTCTCCGTTGGGAATGTCCTCAGGCCTTACCAGCTGCCCACAGCTCCTAGCGAGCCAGTGGCTTTTCTCAGCCAACCTAGAGCCTCCGGTCTGCGCGAGGCCGGAGCCAATCGTGCCCGGGCCTGTGCAACCCCACCAAGCAGCTATCAGGATGAAGGACTCAACGCTTCAGCACCCAGGAAAAGCTCGATAACAAGACTCCTCGAGTTACTCTGATCAGTTCTACGTAACGCCTAAGCATGAGGTGCAGCTTGTGCAGGGGCCTCACCGTCGAGCGGCTTCTGCAGCTCGCGGAGACCGAATTCGAGGCACAGAAGTTCCCCCGGCACGCTTACTACCGCCACCACCCCAGCGTGGGCGAGCTCGAGGCCTCTGCCCAGCTCGGCTGCGACTTGTGCGCGCTCATGGTCCGCGGCCTGGCGCAGCACGAATACAGCGATGCATGGGACGAGGAGGAATACGGCGTGGACGGGTCGCAGCGTTCGACCGTCCTGGGCAAGGCCCGCCAGTGTCTCAGCCAGACGGACGTCAGGATCTCCATCAACACTGAATCGACGCCTTCCTACAGGTCCATCGGCCTCTCCGAGGTCGGGATGCTCGATCTCGTCTGGGTCCGGATCGGGGGTGCAGACTCCATCGAGGGCCTCTCGGATGACGACGACGACGACGACGTCTCGGAGTCGGATCTCGCACCGTTCCCGGCAGTAGGGTTCCTGCTTACGAACCCCCGCGGCAACCCGGCTCGCGTAGGACGGCACAGGGTTGGGAGGACGGAGCTCGATCCCGACCTCTCCTCCGAGGCTAACTTCTCCATCGCCAGGGAGTGGATCGCCCGCTGCTGCCGAGAGCACGGGTCGGCGTGCAGCACGACAGCCGAGGCCGGCTCGCTGCTGCCGTCAAGAGTGATCGACGTCGGGGATGCCGCCGACGGGTCGGGGAAGACGATCAGGCTGCTCGTGTCGAGGGGAGAGAGGGCGCATTACGCCGCTCTGAGCCACTGCTGGGGCGGTCGCATCGAGACCGTCCTCACGACGGATAACCTGGACGACTTCGCGCAGGCGGTGCCTGTCGAAAAGCTGCCGCCGAACTTCAGAGACGCGATCCAGATCACGCAGCGGCTCGGGGTGCGGTACCTCTGGATCGACTCCCTTTGCATCATGCAGAACTCGAAGGAGGACTGGGCGCGGGAGTCCGCCCGGATGGCCGCCGTGTACGAGGGCGCCTTCGTCACCATCTGCGCCATATCGTCCCCGGGGAGCGCGCACGGCATCTTCCCCCGAGGCAATCCGGCGCACCCTATCGCCGGGAGCGCCGACAACAGTGCGGTCTCGATGCCACTCTTTTCCGGGGGTGCAGATTCGGACTCGTCTGCCGCCGTGGAGGTACGCGTGCACCGGCGCCAAGACGAGTATCTCGGGAAACTAGACAGGTCCGCGCCGCTGAGCCGCCGCGCGTGGTGCCTCCAAGAGTCGGTCCTCTCCCCGCGAGTGCTCTATTACGGAGAGGAGCAGATCTACTGGGCCTGCCGTCAGGCGTCCGAGGCCGCAAACGAGGTCCCGGGCTCGGATCTATTCCCGCTGGAGGGAGGGGGCCCTTCGACGCTGCGCGACGCTCTGCGATGCGCGCCAGGAGGCGGAGGTGCGCCCCTGCCATTCCGAGGGCAGCGCCTAGCCGACCTCCTAGGCAGATACTATGCGCTGATACAGAATTTCTCGCACCGGAGCCTGACGTACGACCACGACAAGCTCCCTTCGATGGCGGGCCTTGCCCAGCGGCTTCACCCCTTCATCGGTGGCCAGTACCTCGCGGGGATCTGGAGTGCGGATCTAAACAAGGGGCTGCTATGGTCGGCCGCTATCGGCCGAGGGCAGGCCGCCAAGCCCGTGACGCCGTTTCGAGCTCCGTCGTGGTCGTGGGCATCTACTAACTCGGCCATCTTGACCAGGTTCATATCCGGAGGAGAGTCCAGCACGGCCATGGAGTCTAGCAAGGAGACTACGTCGAGACCTGAGGGCCACCCGGACGACCTTCAGCTCTTGGACGCCAACGTCGACTTACAGGACGAAAGCTTTCCGTACGGACAAGTTACGTCCGGCCACATCGTCGTCAGCGGGCTGGCGGCGAAGCTGACCCGCATCCACGGCGTCGAGATCAGCGAGGAGGCATCCGGGGGAGACGCTATAGCGCGCGTCTACTTTGACGAACCCGAGATGGGTAGATCCAACGCGAAGACCTCTGGTCAGGTCTATCTGTCGAAGTCATCTAGTGGCCCAAGCCAGAGCCACCGCGCTCGCGTCTTTCTAGCGGGGACCGAGACGCCCAGTACCGGACCGAAAAGGAACAGGCAGAAAGGCTGCCTCGGAGTGCTCGAGAGGAGGGATTACCTCGCCGTCGTGGTGAGGCGGCGCGAGAGCCAGTTGCAGTGTTTGATACTCGAACATACCCACGAGAAGCCGGGGAGTCTTGGCGGCCACCAGACCGAGGTATACCGTCGAGTGGGGGCCATGAAAAGTTACGATAATTTCGACGCGTCCGTTGTCAACTGGCAAAGACGAGCCGTTAAGGTCGTGTGAGTAGGCGGTGAGTTTGGCCGTTATTGTAAACCGGTGTTCGCGACTCCGAACCTCCGTCGTTGTCTTGGTTAAGTCTTAGAACATCGAGAGACGATAAGTTTGATGCGAGGGGATGTGGGATGTATATCACCCTGCATTTCAGAAGCAGATATGACAAAGACTTGGTATTCATCGCCGTTCTAACTAGCTTTACAACGGTAAATGTTCTACTCGTGAGTACAGACAAGTTAGGACTAAAGTTGAGACGAGGAGGGAAGAGCTGGGGAAAGAAATAAGGGGCGGACGCCTACTTACCTGTAGGTACGCAATGATGCCTTTTCAGCTGGATTTGCGGTGCAGAAAGCGGACCATCTGGTGACACGATGCATTCTCGCTACCAAGACGTTGCATGCCTGCGTTTGCCTCAATCTGCCCATTAACCGGTCAGACGTGCAAATGAGCCTACGAGGCCGGACATGCCGTGTTTTCCAGCCGGATGGGTGCCCAAGCAAGGCGTCAGCGCTAGCCGTCGGGGGACGGAGGGAGCGACAGCCCTCTCTGGACGTCTGTGCCGCTCTGGTACTTTCTAGACGACGCCCCTCGCCTTCGTAGTCAAGGTTCCCAGGAGATGCCGCACGGCATCCCGCTGGGCCGAGCCGTCGAGTATGCCGTCGGAAGAGCCGAAGAGCTTGATGCGGCCTTCGCCCAAGACGAATCCGCCGCAGGCAATACGGACGATGCGCACAGATGGATGCAGCATGTCCAAGGCTAGATGGTGCTTTAGGTACCGACGCACTGCCTCGGTCAGGGGCTGCTGCTTCGCGCTGCCGTCGTCGCTCTGCGCGAGGCTCCGGCCCGCTCGGAGAAAACGGCCGAGGTCTTGGTTCGCGATGAAGAGGTCGAGAGTCTTGATGCCTAGCGCCTGACTATTATTGCCGCCGCCGGTGTCCGCATCCCTGATTGGATTCGAGGAATGAGGCGCGTGGAAGCCTAGGGTGAGGACGGCGTCCTTCGCCGGATGCCCCTGACTGGGCGATTCGGTATCACGTGCCCAGTCTTCCCAGCACCGGGTCAAGTCCTCGGTCCCCAGGCTTAGGGGGCTGACCCGGCAGTCGAACGTGCTGGAGAGAAAGTCGACGACGACCGCCCTGATGGGCGACGGCATGCGCATCAGGAGCAGTGGAAGATGCAGAAAGCGGCCACCGGCAGGCTGGCGGTCGGGGGCCCTTCCGGCGCCGTCTCCAGGGGCGTCTGCGGGCAGAGGCAGGAGCAGGGCGGTGCTCAGCGCATTTTCGTACTGCAGGGACACCTGAAGGGCTTTCTGCGAGGCGTCTAGCAGCGTGCCCAAAGTCACCCATTCCAGGGCAACCACCTCCAAGGCACCAGCGCTGCCCACGGCGGCGTCGGCGCCTTCCAGGCCGACCTCGACGCCGCGAACGACATCGCCGACCAGGGTTTCTCGCAGCCGCTGGGCCACGACCTGTAGTTGAGGCGCCGCCAGAAGGCCCGGCCCGACGAACAGGGGCGAGACACGATGCAGCGAAAAGGTCGTATTGAGGAGTAGGCCAAGGTCGGACGACGCGCCTTGGGACGAAGCGTCGGCGCTGCTGGCTGGGGATCGCGAAGCGGCGCCTGGCCTGGGCGACTCCTCGGCTTGAGGAAGCGGACTCGATGTCCGCTGCCGCGCTCGGCGCGACATCTGCACTACCCAGGGAGATTCCGGCTGTCGATGGTGCTGGTGCAGGTTCGCTGGAGGTTGCGATGAGGCTGACCAATTTAGTGGACACGCGCCGAGACGCGCCGACGCGGTGGCCATTTAATATGGCGAAGGTCCACTGGAAATCGCCGGCGGAAGCCGCTGTACGGAGGACGGAGCACTAAGGCGCAGGCGGCACGGTAGGCGGCACGGTAGGTGGCACGGTAGGTGGCACGGTAGGTGGCACGGTAGGTGGCACGGTAGGCGGCAGCTCCGCTGATATTGAACGAGGCCGCAGCACGGCCCCCGGCAGTATGGTCTTACCCCAGTTCTGGGGGTTTTAGGTTGCTAGATTTCCACTGGCATGATCATTGGATCTCACAGAGGGTAGTTTTCCCGTCAAGAGTAAGACGGTGTGCTAGTCTCAGTGTGCGTATATTTCTCGGACACACACGAATCCCTGACCAGTCGATCAGAGGCCCTGGCGGAAGAACGCCGACGGCTTTCGAAGAGAGAAGATGTGCCCGTGTATCTACGGTACTATGTACGCCGATATATGCTCCCGAGTTACAGTCCAGATGATACAGGGGGGTCTGCGCAGTCGATGCGCGATGCAATGAAGTATACAACCATGAAACCCTTCTAAGGTTCCCCTCCAAGGCTCCTTTCCAACGCCGCTACAGCACCCATCCCCATCCGGGGCACCCATGCTGCTTGTCGTGTTTTGTAGACTTTGTAACCCACCACGTGAAATCAGGCACCGACGCTGAACCCGAACGACCCGTCGAACACGTCTATCCTGCTCATGTCATGGCCGTCTCTCAGGGCCAGCAGGACGTCGAGAGAGGGCACGTCGCCGGATGCGTAGAATTTGAGGAGATTGCTCATATCCTCGTCGGTGAAGCGGCACATCTCCTCGAAGGAGAAGGCGTCGCTAACCTTGGTCATCCTGCCCCTGCCTGTCAGCACCCTGTGTCCGAGTTCCCTGTACCTCAGTTCCGGGGCCTTCCCGTGCGGACTCACCATGCCATCCGTTTCGGCCCGTCCTCGGGCCTCGGTGCCAGGAGCCTCAGCTTGAGCCTCAGCTGCCCGATCGAGTCGATGGCTCGGCCGGCGTCGGCCGGGAGCATACTGGCGATGTACTTGCGGATGACACTGGCCAGCCGGGGCCCCTTGCCGTTGGTGCTAACCATGATCTGCAGGGGCCCGTCGCGGTGGACGCTGCCGAAGTAGAAGTCACACTCGGACGGCACATCGGCGATGTTGACCGCTATCCGCCGTTCCTTGCACAGCTTCCAGATCTGCGTCGACGCCACCGGATCGTCGATCGCCACCAAAACCATATCCGCGGCGTCCAGATCCGATGACTCGAACGTCCGGTCGACGTGGACCACCTGCCTCTCGGCAACTCGGTAAGCTACCTCGGGGTTCAGCCCGGCCGAGGGCGCCACGACGGTCACGAGGGCGTCGGCATTGAGGCAATGGAGAATACGGCCGGCGGCAACCTACAAGGACAGACAAGCGAGGGCTTCGTCAGCTTTCTAGAGAAGCCAATAAGAGGAATAGTGTCGCTGGGAACAATGGAATGCGTCCGTACCTCGCCGCCTCCAACAACAAGGACTCTCTTGCTCTTGGTTTGCCAGGCTACGATAAGACTCCCTCCGCCCTGGACTTCGGGGTATTTGGGGGCTGTCCCTGTTGCCATGGCTGTTTCCAACCCTGGCAGAGCCCGACTCACCAGCACTGAGTCGAGACGGTGGAGAAGGCAAGAGAGAGACAAGGCGAAGGAAAGAGAAAGAGACTGAACGAAGGAGTTGTGGGAATCCCGAGGGCCTGCAAAAGAAAATACAGCTCCTTTGGTCCAGTCTGGCGGGGCCAGAGCCAGCCAATCGATAGCGATAAGAGCTTCTGTCAGCGCTCTGGGGCACTCTGGGGCACTCTAGGCCGCCCTGTGTGCCCACTGCATAGGGATGGGTCGCATCGACCCGCTCCCTGGAAGCTCCCGATTAATTACTCTGCCGCCCAGTCCTTCAGCACACTCCAATCACACTCGCTCGCCCTCACCTTCGAAGACAGCCAGCCAGCCAGCCACTCATCGATTCCATCCTCTCTTGCAGCCACCCTCTTTTGTCCCTATTACCTACATCTAGGTACCTCTACCTCATCTTCCTTGCCGACTGAGCAGCTGTCGAGTGCCCACCCATCTCGCCACCACTCGGAGCAACCCCTACTTCTACGCAGTCTGCCCAACTCGCTCCCGCATGGCCTACTCTGCGCCGTTTGCCCTCACGGCCGGCTTCTCCCAGCCGCAGTAGCTGCTGCTACTGCCACGGTGGTAGCGGCGGCAGAAACAGCATCACCGTCGGCCAGATCGCTCAGACCCCGAATTTAGAACCATCGGCAGCAGCAGCCCAGCTGCCTTTTCGAGCAATGTCTGGCTCCGGTCGGAAGCTGGGCGGGGGGAGGATTCTGGGCAACGGGAAAGGCCTCGCCCCGCCCCGACCGGCGCAGGCTCCCCGGCCAGCGAGCCCGTTTGCGCCCTCCGAAGCGAGCACCTTGTCCTTGGGCTCCCTCAATCTAGGCGGCGGGATATCGCCTCCCACGCCTCCGAGTCCCCTGCCCGGCGTCCCGCAGGATCTTGCTGCCAGCATCAGTCTCGGGACGCCCCCCGTCGGGGCTAGCTCCGGGGCCATGCTCGTCTGCCCTATCTGCGAGGAGGAGATGGTGAAGTCCTTCCTGATGATCACCTCGCACGGATCGGCCGGGATGCATTGCTAACAAATCCTGCAGTTGACATTACTCCAACTGAACAGGTGCCGCCGCCCTCTCCCCAACCCCCCTTCCCCTGCTATTCCGCCGGTCCGGCTCTCACACTGACACCGACCGACAACACCGCGCAGACACATCGACGACGTGCACCAGGAGCTTCCCGAGACACAGCAGGACGAGGTCAAGACATGGTTCGACAAGCAGGTCCTGAAGGCGAAGAAGTTCCAACCCCTCTCCCTCATCAATCAGAAACTCCGCGGCCTCGATGCGTTCGAATCCAACGAGTCCTCCCTCGTCCCGGTCGCGGCCGGCCCGACTGTCTCGAGGCCAGCAGAGCCCAGCATCGACCCCGACGAGCTGATCACGCGGAAACACTGGCAGAGACCGACGGGCAACGACTTCTGCACCGACCCCGCGTGCGGCAAGGGCCTGGGGCCCATCAACGGAAGCGTGAATTGTAGGAAATGCGGCAGGCTGTTCTGCGAAGCGCACACGATGTACCAGATGAAGCTGTCGAGGGCGGCGCAGCACGACCCTGTGCGAGGCTACTGGGCTCGCGTCTGCGAGACGTGCTACAAATCGCGCGACGGCTACAACGACCACCGCGGCACCGAAAAGGACCTCACGAGCGCTTTCGCGGCCATGCGGAGGGAGAAGATCGAGCGACAGACCCTGGAGGTGTCGAGGCTGGAGAAGCGCCTGACCAAGCTGACACGCCTCCTCGCCAACCTGCCAGGCGATGCCGCCGCGGGCGGGACGGGCCTCCTGTCTCCCGTCGCGTCCCTGGCGGGGCAGAAGAGCCAGAGGAAGGCGATCGAGCAATCCGTGGTGGCCTGGGAGGACGATGCCGCCGTGGCCAAGTGCCCCTTCTGCCAGCAGGAGTTCGGTTCCTGGTCGTTTAGGCGCCACCACTGCCGTATCTGCGGGAGGGTAGTCTGCGCCGACCCCCTGACAGCCTGCTCGAGCGAGGTGGGGCTCAGCGTGGCCAGCCATAAGGAGAACATCCCATCCAGCCCTGGAGGCTCGAGAGGTGGCCCGGCCTCGACGGTCCTTTCGGCGACGTCCGAGAAGCCCGGGTCGCCTCCTGCACCGGGACACGTCAACGTCGACGTTCGCATGTGCCGGGACTGCAAAACCACCCTGTTTTCCAAGAGGGACTTTGCCGAGACCATCGCGCACAAGCCGCCAGACCAGCGGGCCTACGAGACGCTGCGCCAGTTTGAATGGGGAATCCGGCAACTCCTGCCGTCCTTCCAGCGAGCGCTCCAGGCCCTACAGCCCGACGGCTCGGACCGGCCGCCGCCCACACACGCCCAGATCCAGGAGGCGGCGAAAATCCGCAAGAGGCTGATGGACAGCTTTGCCAAGTACAACCTTGCGGCGAGGAGGATCAAGGACTTGAAGACGGACAGTCCCACGCAGCAGCGGGTGCAGAACGCTGTGTACCTGTCTGCGTCCAATTTCCTCCGCGCTCACATGGTGTCGTTGCAGCACGTGCCTCGGATGCTGCGGTCCCAGTCCAGCACGTCCTCGGGCCACCGGAGGCTGCTGGCCACCCTCAACGCCAACGGGAACGGGCCGCACCTCTCCCCGCTTCGGAATGGCGAGTCAGCCCCGGACGTGGGCGACACGGCCAGCGTGGCAGGCAGCGAGGCCAGCACGGCGGTCTCGATGCTCGAGACGGAGGAGAAGGAGCTCCGGGAGCGCATGGTCGTCCTCGAAGAGCAGCGCTTCCTCGTGCAGCAGATGGTCGACAACGCCCGGGGCTCGCGGCGGTTCGAAGAGGTCAGCGCGCTGAGTCGGAACGTCGAGGAGCTCGACCTCGAAATCGAGCGGCTCAGGAAACAGGTGGCCGGGGTCGAGGACAGATGGGAGGACTTGTACGCGACAGGCGCAAGTTAAACTCGAAGGGGAGTTGCAGTAGCTCCTGCCTGCTATGCACACTCTCGCAACACTTTATCCTCCTCGGGCTACATATCACTTTTATATACCTACATCGACGTAACATGGCATGGCATGGCATGGCGTGGCGTTTTTTCCCTCCTTTCAAGACCTGGCTTCTGATTCGGCATGGCGCGTCTCTAAGCGATTCTTCTCAACACGGCTTTCTGTGCACTGGGCCCAAGCGTCGCGTCCATCTTCTACGGCCGAGAACACATGGATACTAACATGATGGGTGCCAACAAGGGGGGGAGCATATATGCGAATGAGCAGCGTTTGGTTGTCATGGATCTACTTACCTCAATAGATATCACGAATGCTCAGTCCGTTACGGTGGTGCCCCGAGTATGAACTATCACGACGCGGCCGTTGACATATGATGTGATTCATCAACTCGCAATTCGCCAAGTCGCAGGTTCGGATCCGACTCGTGGAGAATCAGGCCCAAACCCATCAACACTATTCGCCCCAAGGCGGGAGAGTACTCAAGCCTTAGGACCAGATCCGTACCGAAATCAAACACGTACGTGATCGTGTTTTCACGAGGCTCCAAGCCCCTAAGGCACAACTCCACAACCAAACGCCGCAATGCCAGCACACGGATAGAACTCCTCCCCTAAGTAGTCCAAGGTATGTGTTATCCCATCTGCGCAGCCTTCCGTCACAAAACGCTCTCCGATGTGAAATGAACAGCAACCCCAACGCCGGCTTAGGTGCGACTCGACTCAGTGCGCTACTCCCTCAACGCCACCCAAGAATCTGCGGACCCGTCCGATCTCCAGCTCACCCTTCTCGCTCTCCACAGCACGCATCAAGCTGTCAAGATATCTGTCCACATCGGCATCCTTGCACTTCACGGCAAGGGCCACAAGATGGCGGAACTTAAGCTCCACCTCGCGGCTTCGTCCCTTAAGGGCCGACTCAGCCTTCCTCGTCTCATCGGTCCGCGAGCGCACTGCATGGATCCGCGCTCTCAGCACTGCCGCCGACGGCAGCGCGGACACATCTGCGCTGGTGTTGGCGGCCGTAACGATCGCTTCCGCTTCCTTCCCCCAGTTATCGACGCCAGTCAAGTCGGGGCCGCCTTGCCGCGTCTGCCCAAGCTGCATGAGGCGGTATTGCTCCTCGTCCCGCGCACGGGAGATGTTGAAGATCTTCTGGCGAGCCAGCTGCTGGCCCTTAGCCTTTTCCTGTATCGCCTCCAGGCCCCGTCTGGCTTCGCCGAGCTGGGCGGACGTAGTGCGGAGAGAGCCGTGCAGGACATCCACGACTTGCTGCTTTGACTTCATCTCCGTGTGGAAGGCGGAAGCCGTCTCCGTAAGGAGGTGGGTTATGGCTACAAGTACGACACGCCAGGCAGCAGTCAGTGGCTCTTCTAGTGAGAAAGGGGCAGGACGTTCGGACCGCCTGAGGGAGGAGGGGTGAGATGTTGAAAGCGTACATGAAACAATGTCGTCACTACTCTCGCGGCTCCTCTGGCTGCTGCCCAGGAGCCCGTTGCCTTCGCCGTCTCTCGCATCGCCGCCATTTAGGCCCTCGCCGGCGTCCTCGTCGCCGACGCCAAAATCCAGGGGTCGCAGGCCTTGGCGGTTTGCGAGCTTAGGATCGGCACACACCTCCAACAGCTGCGAGATGATGCTACGGTTCCCGATCTTGGCCGCAATGTTGAGAGCCGTATCACCGGCCTTATCTTGCGCATTCACGATCTCGCTCATGAAGCGGGCTAGGCCCAGCTTAGCCGGGTTCGGCTGCCCAGCCGCATTGCCCTGAGAGTTCTGGCTGATCGGGGCGCTACCGCTGCCCTGCCGGACCACCCACTCGAGAAGGCACTGGAGATAATACCGACTCGCAGCGCTGCGGCCCTTGACGGAGCTGGTCACGGCAATATGGTGCAGGACAGTGCGGCCTTTGGCGTCGCGCACTTCGAGAGTGCTGCCGAGGACGTCTAGCAGATCCGGCATGGAGTTATGCTCGTGGGAATTGGTCACCAGGCACGCCCGCATCAGGGCGGTCTCGCCTACGGCGTTGACGCGAAAAGGGTTGGCGCCCAGGGCGATCAAGGACTTGAGAAGGGACATGCGCGACAAGGTGGCCGCCCAATGCAGGGCCGTGTGGCTTTGGGCGTCGATCGGCATGTCCAGGTCGACAGGTGACAGTCTCCGCAGCATGTCATTCTTGAGCTGATCGAGGCCCTGCATGTCCATGAACAGGCTCATCAGCAGGTTGCGCTTGTTCTCCGCGTCCACCGACGGGTCGAACGGCAGCGGAGGGAGGGGGCTGATGCCGTCGTTGGCCGAGGACGGAGCATCGCCGCCAGCCTGGGGGTACATAAAAGACTCGTTCGGCTCCGTCGGAGAACCGGGGAAGGTGTTCGCATAGGGCTCCGCGGTCGTGGAATATCCAAAACTCTCCACCGGGGTCATGGCGACCCGCTGGCGTTTGCGGGGCGGTTCGGGGCCGTCTCCGTTGGACTGCTGGGAGTTCTGCTGGGTCACGAAGGAGGACTCGACGTCGCGCGCGTAGTCGGACATGAAGCTTTGCTGCGAGTTGGCGGGGAGCTCGTCGACGCTCTGCATGGAGGGCTGCCGCGTGAAGCTCGGAGCCCTGATAGGGCCGTTCCGGGCAGCAGGCCCGTTGGCGGTGCGGTTCCGCGGGCCCGGAGATTCGAAGCGAGCCTTGCTGATGATGCCCACCATGTCGGACGCTGTGTTGGAGATGCCCTTGAAGAAGGTCCCGGCGGTGCCGTTGGTGCGGTTCTCGTTGGAGGCGTTGTACATGCGCTTCCTCTGCGCGGCCATAGCCTGCTCCTTGGTCGGCGTGTTCAGGTTCCCCTGGCCGGCGACGCCGCCGTCCTGGCCCATGTCGTAGATCAAGAGCGGCCGCAGCAGATCCTCGACGCCGTACTGCTTGCAGACCTCGACGCCACGCTCAAACCTGATCCACGTGCCCTGGTACTTGCCGTAGCCGCCCTGGATTTTCTCGTGCTCGCCGGTCTGGATCTCCTTCTCGAGGATCTTGGTCCGCTTGCCCTTGTCGACGCCGGCCACCTTCAAGATCTGGGTTGCGTTGAGCCAGGAGTCGTGGCGCCGGCGCATAACGGCGATGCCATTGACCTCCATCTCATACACGTTGGTGCCGGAGTAGACGGCCTGGCCAGTAGCGTGACTCGGGTCAGAGGGTAGCCGCACATGATTGGAGAGAAAACAAAACAAGACGGGATGATTGGAGGAGGGGCCTATATCTTACGGAATAGATCTGCGGAGGCTCCTCGTTCACCTTCGCGCCCGCGTCGGAGAAGGGGCGGTAGGTCGAGGCCGTCAGCGCCGTCGGCTGCGACGCAGGCTGGCTCATCGTGAAGGATTGCTGGGACGACGGCTGCGACTGCTGAGACGGCTGCGACGCAGGCGGCATCTGGGCGGCGGCGGAGGAAGCGCCGGCAGCTGCGGTCGGCGCGGTGCCGCCTGAGAAGGATGCGCCGTGCGGGTGGGAGTAGAGGGCGGAGGTGGTGACCGTTGCCGAGGCCATCAGCGAACCCTCCAATTACTATCGCTACTACAGGACGAAGCAGTAGATATAGCCGGCGCCGATGTCGATTGTGGTCCTTGGCGAGGCCGAATGACTAGACAGGACAAGCCGAAGTGACAAGTCGGAAAGACGAGTCGAAGGCAGAGAGACCCGCGGCGGTAGCGGAGAGGTGATGCGGATGGAGATCGTTCAATTGTGAAGTGTAATGCGCTCGGCCCCTCGCAAGCGCGACAAACCCTGCTGCGAACGGGAGATAGGTTGTGAGTGAGCGGAGAGCGGAGGAACTCCTCACAGAGCCGCCGCGAGGTACCGGCAGGTCCAGCGCGGCACAAAAAAAAAAGGGAACGACGACCACGAGAGGGATGAGGAGGAATAGGGACGTGGGAGGGGGAGTGCGAAGCGAGTGACTTGACTCGAACGAGAGGATGGGACGATGATTCAGTCGCGTTCGGAGACCAAGAAAGGCGCCTTGCGCATCACCTCGGGAGTTGGGATGGTCAATTAAATGACTTGAGGCTGCGGTGCCGGGGACGTGTCGCTTTCGTGATTTCGTGTAGCGCCCAAAGACGCGCGCCCGTGCGGCGGCTCGGGTGGGGTGGGGGGGGGGGGGGGCTGCCAGGGAGTGGTGGAGGGGCTTCGGCGGCCCGCCAGTGGCAGCCCACAGTGCCCACCTAACCTGGGAGTACCTGTGGCTGGCAGGTACTTCCCGCCAGAAGGTTCCCGGTTGTTTCCCTCTTGCAGGTACCTCGTCACCTGAGGCAAGCTGCCACCCAACCGAACCGCAGCGTTTTGCGCAGGATAAACCGGACTTGTAATCTGCGTTGCCTGAGACTTCCAATCGACTTTCAATTGACGACGTAAACTACCAGATACGCCGCCTCATTCGTGGGTGCGTTTATCTTTTTTTTTTCTTCTTTTTTTTTCTTTTCGTAGTTGTTTATTCCTGCGCGTGTACACCCAGAGAGCGGCAAAAACCTGCAAGTTGCGCTCCTGCGGAGTGGAGCACGCTAAATAGAATGTTGCGAGTATGCAATTATCGGGTAAACTCAGTAAGCGAATGTCAAACCCGGCTCGTGCGTACGGATTAGCTTGATGCACCTGCGCAGAGCCTGCCATTACGTGCAGAACCGACGATGCTGTTGCGCTTCTTCATCCCACAACGCGTACGTCTCTATATAGTCGTATTCTGACCGCGCTCTGCAGGTGGTGATATGCAACCGCAGCTCAAGGACCATGGGATCTACTATAGGGACTTGGCTCTCGCAACCCCGAAACCCCCTCCATCTCTACCGACACCTCCTCCGCGAGGCGTCGTATCTCCCGCCGGCCGCGCGCGTGTACGTCAGCTCCCGCGTGCGGCATCGTTTCCGCCAGCACCGCGATGACGCGGATCCCAGGCGCGGCCTCCGCAAGGCGAACCGCTACCTCCGCTACCTGCGCGCGGCCAACGCCGGCGACATGGCGCGCATGCGCAAGGTCCTCCTCCTCGCGTTCGGCCGCACCGGCTCGCGGAGGCGGGAGCTGATGCTGGAGCTGCGGCGTCGGGAGCCGCCCGCCAACTCGGCCGAGCTGGAGGCGCAGCTCAAGGACGCCGCGCCGGCGGAGGATTGGCTGGATAAATGGGATACGAACAAGCTGCTAGCGTTTGCCAAGAGCCAGGGTCGACAGAGCCTGCAGGACTCCCCCCGGCCCGAGATGTCTCTTAAGCAGCTCGACCCGTCCCGAGCGGTGCCGGACGTGAACGCCTCGGGCCGGCCTTTTGCGGAGAAGGTCGCGCGCACGAAGCTGAAGAAGTGGTGGAAGAGCGTGGCCCATCGCGTGCTACCGCCCGTTCCGCGGGGCGAGTGGGAGGTGCTGCGGAGTTTGGCCCTGGGCGGAGCCAGCAGCGAGGGGTGGGCCGTGCCCGACCGGCGACCGGCCGCGGGCTCGGCCGCCCGGCGCGGCGGCGAGGACGCAGCCTGGGCGTGGAAGCAGTACGTCACGCAGCCGGTCAGCGCCGTCGACCGGCCGGCGTCGAGGCAGTTCAAGGTCTCGTTCGGGGTCGGCAGCAACAAGGAGACGTCGGACTTCGACGGCCCGGCCATCGGGATCCATAACTA
The DNA here is from genome assembly GCA_022813145.1 of Barbatosphaeria neglecta. Lineage (NCBI taxonomy): Eukaryota > Fungi > Ascomycota > Sordariomycetes > Barbatosphaeriales > Barbatosphaeriaceae > Barbatosphaeria > Barbatosphaeria neglecta. The sequence continues at coordinate 10,407 of JAKLNC010000134.1, read as the reverse complement.
CACTGGCCGTTTCTGGAGGCGGCTGTATACCCAGGTCTGGCAACTGACGGCCACCATGGACAAGAAGCAGGGCCCGGCAAAGGCGTGGGACGTCGCCTGGGGCGGCGTGGAAGCCAGGCCGCCACCGCCGTCAGCAGCTCATCGGGAATTCTTCGAAGGCGTCGACGCTCGGGGAAAGGCCCTCGGCTCCCCCAGCAAGCCGACTGGCAAGCCAACTGGCAAGCCGACTGGCAAGCCGACTGGCAAGCCGACTGGCAAGTCCTCCGAGAAGGCCCCCAGCAAGTCACCAGGCAAGCTGAGCCCGGCTCGGAACAAGCGGTGATCGGTTCAGCGTCGCCCAGAATACCCTAAGAACTTGTGAGCTACCACCACGCAACAATGGCCACGCCGTCCCGGCCCCGGTGCCCATCCCAATCCCGACCCGTTCGTCAGTTCAGCATACCGGCCAGATTCCCCAATGCGTCCCCGTCGACGCGCATGCCCACCCACTCGTCCATGGCCCTTGCGCCGATGCTCTCATAGAACTCGATGCTCGGCTTATTCCACTTGAGCACGCTCCACTCCAGCCGTCCGCCCTTCATGGCGACCACCTCCTTCGCCAGCTCGACCAGCAGCCTCTTGCCGTAGCCCTTCTTCCTCTCCGCGGGACTGACGAAGAGGTCCTCGAGGTAGATGCCCGGCCGTGCCCGCCAGGTGCTGTAGTTGTAGAAGTACAGGGCCATCCCGGCCGGCGCGCCCTCCGGGGTGAAAAGCAGCAGGCAGCGAGCGGGCTTGTCTGGTGTCGGAGTTTCCGTGTTGGGCAGGCCCGGCCCGGCGGAGAGGCTGCTCGCCGTAGCAGCGGAGGGGGCGAAGGCGAGCGTGTTCAGCAGGGTCTCCTCGGTGGCTTCCACGCTCTCGATCTCATGCTCATAGTCTGCGAGCTCGCGGATCAGCTGCAGGATCGAGCCCACGTCTGCGAAGGCAGTCAGCATGCGCAGTCGGAAGCGCGAGAGCGGGTGGAGTGGAAAGGGGAAAGGGGGGAAAGACCTTCGCGCCGAGCGTGGCGGAGTGTGGGTTGGCCTGCCACCGTCATAGCTGGGGGTGCCGCTGCTCTCGTGGTAAGTGGCGGTTTTGGATGAGTGTATATCCCTCTTGCCTCTCTGATGTCGTTAGCCCCGTATGGGCATGTGTGGGCGGTACAAGTCTACGGGATGGGCAAGTCAGAGGTGCCTCTCAAACGGACCGGGGTACACAGCTTGACCTCCCCGTCCCTCGGTTGTACCCAATCAGCCATTATGTGGCCCAGAAGGCTTACCTCCTACAGGCATATAGCCCGAATATGCTATATTATTCTGGGCGCTTTGGGGGGATCGCCTACCTCCGGGGTTCCATGGGTTGTCCGTCGGGTGTCTCAAGACAGACCAGAAGAGGGAAGAGGGGTCAGTGGTCAATATGGGACTGGACGTTTATGAACCCCACCATCCATCGGCTACAGGGCGGTACATGTACGTCATGCTATTGCCAGCGCCACGCTTCTATTAAATTCATACACTTCGGTTGGGCCGAGACACTCCGGTAGATGGTGATCAAGGCTTTATGGGTAGCATCGATCGGGTCGCTAATCTGAACTCTCAAGTGTCCAGGCACATGGATCGCCTTACGGAGAAACCAGCCTACGCCCCTGCGCTATTTACGTCGTAGGCCAGAGTTTGGCCGAAGCGCCCGGGCGGGCTTTCATACATGCGTCTATCGTATATTTGCTGCCAGAGCTGAACCAGTAAGAATCTGGAATCCAGACCCTCAGAGGTCAGCCCCTTGTTACCCAGTATTACCCAGGGAGACGGCTCGGCGGTCAGCGACGACGCGGATATCACATCAGCCGCTCCGATTTACGGGGACTGGCTCGGCGAGGCAGCTCTCGTCCCTGGGTACCTGTGAACACGCGAAGTAGCTGCCTCTCCAAAAGCGAGCGGTTTGCCGTGCCCCGCTCGCCTGCCTCTGCCCGTTCAGCCCGACCACACAGCAACAGATTCTATACTACCTACCTTACTTTACCTCAGCTAGTGCGGGTAGGCACAGCGGCACAGCCAAAATGGGCTCGAGGGTATCTCCACCGGACGAGTCCGAGTTCGTCACCTTCGGACCGGGCGGGAGTGCGGCGACTCCGCCGGACCTGCGGATCCTGCACTTCAACGACGTCTACCACCTGGATCCCTCGTCGGCCGAGCCCGTGGGCGGGGTCGCGCGCTTCCAGTCCCTGGTGGGCGAGTACCGCTCGGCGCCGAGGTTCCGGGGCCAGCCCGACCTGGTCACGCTGTTCTCGGGCGATGCCTTCAACCCCAGCCTCGAGAGCTCGGTCACGCGGGGCAGCCACATGGTCGAGATCCTCAACCACATCGGCACCGACTGCGCCTGCGTGGGCAACCACGATCTCGACTTCGGCGTCAAGCAGTTCCGCGCGCTGGCCGGCCAGTGCCGCTTTCCCTGGCTGCTGGCCAATGTCCTGGACCCCGCGCTGGGCGAGGACGTGCCCATCGGCAATGCGGGGCGGACGCACCTCCTGACGGCGTCGAACGGGGTCAAGATCGGCCTGATCGGGCTCGGCGAGAGGGAGTGGCTGGCGACGGTCAACGCCCTGCCGCCGGGCCTCGTCTACGAGTCCGCGGCCGAGACGGCCAAGGCGCTCATCCCCGGGCTCCGGGCGCAGGGGGCGGAGATCATCATCATCCTGTCGCACGCGCGGGAGCACAACGACGACAAGCTCGCCCGGAGCCTGGACGGGGAGGCGGACCTGATCCTGGGCGGCCACGACCACTACTACGCGCACAGCTTCGTCAACGGCACGCACGTGCTGCGGTCGGGCACCGACTTCAAGCAGCTGAGCTACATCGAGGCCCGACGGCGGCCCGGCAGCGGGAGCCGGGGCCGGTGGGACTTCAGCATCCGGCGGAGGGAGGTGGTGTCGTCGGTGCCGGAGGACGAGGAGACGGTGGCGCTGGTGGGCCGGCTGACGACGGGGCTGAAGCGGAGCCTGGAGAAGCCGATCGGGTGGACGGCGACGCCGCTGGACGCGCGCTTCACGACGGTGCGGCTGCGCGAGAGCAACGTGGGCAACATGGTGTGCGACATCATGCGGCACCACTACCAGGCGGACTGCGCCATCATGGCGGCCGGCACGATCCGCGGCGACCAGATCTACCCGCCCGGGCCGATCCGGGTCAAGGACATCACCGACTGCTTCCCGTTCGAGGACCCCGTCGTCGTCATCAGGGTCACGGGCCGGGCCGTACGGGAGGCCCTGGAGAACGGCGTGTCGCTGTATCCCGCCCTGGAGGGTGAGTCTCCATGAGTAGAGCAGCCGACGGGGTCTCGCACAAGCAGCGCTCACACGCCGTCCAGGCCGGTTCCCGCAGGTGTCCAATATCAGGTTCGCCTTCGACCCGTCGCGACCGCCGTGGTCTCGGGTCGTCTCGGCCGAGATCGGCGGCCAGCCCGTCGATCCCGACAAGCGCTACGTCTTGTGCACGCGAGGCTACATGGCCCGCGGCAAGGGTGCGTCCCTTCTTCTGCTCTCTCCTCCTCTTGTTCTCCGCCGTCACCGTCCGGCGCGCTGACGAGGCCCGTCGCGGCATCAGACGGGTACGCGAGCCTGCTGGTCGAGTCGGAAGGGGGCACGGCCGAGGAGATCGTGCGGGAAGAGAACGGCATCCTGATCTCGATGATGCTGCGGCAGTATTTCATGGCGCTGAGGGTGCTGGACCAGTGGGTCCACTGGGGCCCGTCCATGGCGCGCCACTGGGGCGCCGTCGTGGCCCGCGTCGACCGCCACCACCCGCACCTGTCTCCCAGCCCGGCCTCGCCCCGGAGATCGCCCGACTGGGGCCGGTCCGGCCGCCCCCCCGGCGCTGATGGCAGCGGCAGTGACGGCGGCGGCAAGGGCGGCTCGGAGTGGGACAACTGGTCGCCGGCGAAGCTGCGGCAGAGGCGGTCGAGCGTCGCTCCCCTCGACGAGGAAACAGACCTGCCCGGACAAGAAGAGCAAGACCTGCGGCGCGTGGACGAGGAACTGCGCGTGATGCGGAGGGTGTTCCGCAAGTGGTGCCGTCTCGCGGGCGTGCACCCGCGCCCCTGCGACGGGCTCACGGAGGAGGAGTACGAGGCGGACTGGACGAGGGCCATAGCTGCTCGGGTGGAGGGCCGCATTCGGACCGTGGATCGGCGCGGCGACTAGTCCCCAGGCAGTAGCGTGCCACGGGAGGTCGCACCGCGGGATCTTCGCAACATTACGACGACTGCGTCTGGCCTCTGCCCAATACGGCCAGAGGCATTCGCGGAGACTACATCGCAGAAATACAGCCCCGAGGCCGCATGGGCGACTTCGTTGGCTGCCGTGAGTTCGTTGGATGCCGTTGAAAACGCGGGGGGATCATGTGCGGCCATCTGCCATCGACAGGCGTCCTTAGGCGTCCTTAGGCGTCCTTAGGCGTTCTTAGGCGGCGTATCGGCCTCTAATTAAGGGCGGGGGCCGTTGTGCCGGGTGCCGTCCACTGCCCAAGGTACCTTAGCTGCTTAGGTACTTGTACGGCAGGCCGGATCACCCCGCAAATCAATCATTATAGCGCCCTTTAGGGGGAGGGGGGGGCTTCCTGTGGGGCTACTCACTGAAGCAGTGGCGCGTTTCCCGCCCCTGCGTCATTGCCTTGGCGGTGAACTCTTTTTCTCGAGGAACCTGCACTTTCCACTCCTCTACTCCGTATCGTCATACAATACCTACTGCCTGGCATTCGTTCTCTGCGCTTGCTCCCTGTCCTCATCCTGCGGTCTCTTTTTGGACAGTAGGCATTATTGCATCCCCTCTATTCTGCATTACCTACTATCTGGCTTTAGCGCCGCATCTGCTCTTTCCTTCTCGCGTCGGTTTTTTTTTTTTTTTTTTTTTTTTTTTTTTTTTCACGGAACGGAGGCTTCCTCGGGCAGCTGCAGCTGGATGCCTCGATAGAGACAATTCCTGCTGCTGTACCCTCAGCCGATCTCCGGCGTATGGTACGACGAGCACCCGTGGTCAACCCTGCAAGCGGCTAGCTGGCGCCAGTCTCTCTCTTTCCCTCTCGGTGAGCCATGGCCGGCAGCCCCCGACCCGCGATGGCTCCCCGTTCCGCCACCCAAAGCCACGCGCCGGCGAATCCCAGCGGGCTGCGGCAGAGCTACACGGCCGAGGACCCCCACGACGGCGCGCCGGACGGCGTGGACACCGCGGACCCCGCGGACCTGGGCGGCTCCAGCAGTCGATCGCCCCTCGTCCCGAGCGAGTCGACGGCGCTGCTCCGGGGCGGCCTCGACGACCGGAACTGCTCGCACAGCGGCTTCTGCAGCCACGGCACGTTTTCGCCGCGGCCGTCCAGCCCCGACGCCAGCATCCTGAGCTCGGAGACGGGCCGGGAGTCCGGCGCGGACCCCGACGGCTCCTCGCTGTCCGGCGCCGGCGGGCTCTTCGCGCCGGCGGGAGGGGGCGGGGGCGGCGACGGCGACAGGGACAGGGGCGGGTGGAGGAGGAACTGGGCGACGAAGATGCGCAGCAAGAAGATGAGCGCGTCGAGCGCGCTGGCGCAGAGACACGGTCTGCGGGATACGGGCCTGATGTACCTGTCGTACTACGTGCCCTCGATCGCGTGGCTGAGCCAGTACCGGCTGGCGTATCTCAAGGGCGACTTCATCGCGGCCGTGACCGTGGCGGGCATCTACCTGCCCATGGCTCTCTCGCTGGCCGACAACCTGGCCCACGTGCCCCCCCTCAGCGGCCTGCAGGCCTACTTCTTCCACCCGCTCATCTACGCGCTCCTGGGCAGCTGCCCGCAGATGGTCGTCGGGCCCGAGGCGGCCGGCTCCCTCCTGGTCGGCACCGTGGTCAAGGCCAGCGTCGACCGGGGCCGCGGCGACGAGGACGACGACGTGCTCCACGCCCAGATCTGCGGCGTGGTGGCCGGCATGGCGGGCGCGACCGTCCTGCTGGCCGGCCTGGCGCGGCTCGGGTTCCTGGACAGCGTCCTGTCGCGGCCGTTCCTGCGCGGCTTCATCTCGGCCATCGGCTTCGTCATCTTCGTCGACCAGCTCATCCCCGAGCTCGGCCTCGCCCAGCTGGCCGCCGAGACGGCCGGCGTCTCGCACGGGAGCACCGTCGACAAGCTGGTCTTCGTGGTGCACAACCTGGGCCGCGCGCACGAGCTGACGGTGATCATCGCCGGCGTGAGCTTCGCGATCATCATGGTGTGCCGGGAGATCAAGCGCCGGCTGCAGCCGCGCTATCCCAGCGTGGCCTACCTCCCGGACCGGCTCGTGGTCGTGATCCTGTCGGCCTGGCTGACCTGGAAGCTGGGCTGGGACCGGCAGGGCGTAGACGTCCTCGGCTCGGTGAAGCCGTCGTCGGGCCACCTGTTCACGTTCCGGTGGCCCTTCCAGACCGCGCACATGGCGCACATCCGCGACGCCATGGGCACGTCCTTCCTCATCGCCCTGCTCGGCTTCTTCGAGTCGTCCGTGGCCGCCAAGAGCCTGGGCGGTGAGGAGGCCTTCGCGGGCATCCACCTCAGCCCCAACCGGGAGCTGGTGGCGCTGGGGGTGGCCAACTTCGTGGGCGGCTGCTTCATGGCCGTGCCGGCCTTCGGCGGCTACGGCCGGAGCAAGGTGAACAAGCAGACCGGCGGGAAAAGCCCGATGAGCTCGGTCTTCCTCAGCCTCATCACGCTGCTGGCCATGTTCTTCATCCTGCCCTACTTCTACTACCTGCCTGTGAGTTTCTCTTCCCCCTCTTCCTTTCCCCCTCTTTCCTTCCCTCTAACTCCCTCTCTCTTCCTCTCTTTCCCTCTCTCTTCCTCTCTCGTCCCCTCCCTCTTCCTCTCTCGCCCCCTCCCTCTCTCTTCCTCTCTCGTCCCCCCCCCTCTCTCTTCCTCTTTCTTCCTCTCTTTCCCTCTCTCTTCCTCTCTAGCCCCCTCTCCCGCTCCTCCACTCTTTCGTCTTCTCTCTCCTCCCCTCTCTCCCTCTATCTCCCTTCTGTATTCTTTCTGTTCCCCTCCCCCCCTCCCTCCTCCTCTCTTTCGTCTTCTTTCTCTTCCCTTTCGTCTCTCGTCCCTCTCCCTTGTCTGACAGCTCCAGAAACCGGTGCTCTGCGCCATGATCAGCGTGGTGGCGTGGTCCCTGATCGAGGAGTGCCCGTCGGACATCTCGTTCTTCCTGCGCATCCGGGCCTGGCCGGAGCTGGGGCTGATGCTGGTCATCGTGCTGGCCACCATCTTCTACTCGCTCAACATGGGCATCGCCATCGGCATCGGGCTGTCGCTGCTGCAGGTGATCCGCCACTCGACGCGGCCGCGCATCCAGATCCTGGGCCGCATCCCGGGCACGCCGCGGTTCGAGAACGCCGAGGTGCACCCGGAGCGCCTCGAGTTCGTCGAGGGTTGCCTCATCGTCAAGATCCCCGAGCCCATGACGTTCGCCAACACGGGCGAGCTGAAGACGCGCCTGCGCCGGCTGGAGCTGTACGGCACCAGCCAGGCCCACCCGGCCCTGCCGCGGCTGCGGCGCGAGGAGCACAACCGGAACGTCATCTTCGACATCCACGGCGTCACCAGCATGGACGGCTCCGGCACGCAGGTGCTAGAAGAGATCATCCGCGGCTACGTCAAGCGCGGCGTGCGCGTCTTCTTCAGCCGCGGGCCGTCTAGGGACCACCCCGTGTGGACGCAGATGGAGCGCGCCGGCATCGTCGACCTGGTCGGCGGCGAGGATCACTTCGTCGACGACGTGCAGGAGGCGCTGAAGCTGACCGAGGTCGAGGAGGCCAGCGAGCTAGGCGTCGCCGCCCCCCCGCCCACCATCTAAGTCCCTGGACAGAGGGGCAAGGAGGGAGCAGCACGGGCGACACGGAGGCATTCCAGACGGACAGACCTACGGCACATTTCGTCTACGGACGAGGATGGGCATGTGGATATTCCTGTACGTTACAACCCACGTAATAGAGTAAACACATACATCAACCAGGCACATCAAATGCAGGCAAGGCCACATCAGAAGAAACCCAGAAGTGGAAGCCTTCGTGATACTCCTTTTCCCTCCCCCCCTCACGTGCCGATGTCGAAGTCGAGAGCCTCGCCGTGCTTCTCCCTCCCCCACTGGGCCAGGCCCTCCCCCAGCGAGCGGGCAAAGACGGACGAGTAGGCGGCGCCGCTCTCGGTCCAGGCCATCCGGCCCGTGCGCCAGGTGACCCAGTCCTCGGCCGCCACGCCGCCGGGCGAGCGCAGGATGCCGACGCTGAGGTCGAGAATGTCGGCGGCCGGGTCGGGCTGGAAGCGGTCCTCGCGCGAGAAGAGGGCGGTGGCGCCGCAGACGCCGCAGAAGCCCCGGATGACGCCGTCGGACGAGTGGTACGTCCGGAGCGTGCCGTAGCCGCCGGCGCCGCCGAGGTCGCGCGGCGGCGGCGGGTCTAGCGCGCCGCGCGGCACGAAGATCCACGCGATCACGTGCGCGCCGTTGGTGAGCCGGCAGTCGTCGCAGAGGTCGAGGCAGGCCGCCCACTTGCCCGCGTCGACGGGCGAGATCCAGCGCTGCAGCCAGGGGTCGCGCGCGATGGCTGGCACCGCCGACGGCCGCGGGATGGTCAGCGAGACCCCGCCGCAGTGGCACTGCGCCCGCAGGCGCTCACCGCCGTCCGCCGGGTCGACCTCGGGCGCCGGGACCACCACGGAGGTGTCCCAGGCCGGGTCGTCCTGCGCCGGGTTCCACAGGGCCACGGCGCGGTCGCCCAGGGTGGGCAGCCACTCGTGCAGGCCGCCGCCGGGCGCGCAGTCCGTGAGGCAGTGCGTACGGATCTGGAACACGTCCTCGCCGTGCTCTTCGAACAGGGACGTGGCCACGTTCCAGTCTCCTTCTCCCTCTTCTTCGCCCTCTTCTCCCTTAGCCAGCGACCGGTCGCCCACGTGGGCGCCGCAGGTGGAGCAGAAGAAGCGCTCGCTCTTGGCCGCGGCGTGGCGGTAGCCCGTCAGCGCCGCCGCCGACGAGGGCGCGATGAAGCGCGGCCGCACGCCCCGGGGCAGGGGCGCGTGGAAGGTGCAGGGCGTGCCGTGGGTGTAGCGGCAGATGCTGCAGTGGCACAGGTGCGCGCCCAGCGGCAGCGCGGACGCCGGCAGCGCGATCTCGTAGTCCACCGCCTTACAGTGGCAGTGCGCCCGGAGCGTCTTCTCGCCTTCCGCCATAGCGATCGCTTTGTTTGGGGCAGAGTAGGTAGGGAGAAGTCGACTTCAGTTGCGATCCGCGAGAGGGCTGCCCGGTCGGATGGATGCCTGGAGCGGGGTTGGTTTGCCTATCTGCCTAGACTGCCTACATATTTTCCTCCGAGCTGGGTGTGGTCTGAGTCTGCAACGCACCGCATAATAGGTCCTACGTTCGCTACCCCTCTCGGCTGCTACGTGCGTTGAGGGGAGAGGATGGACGAGGCGAGTGTCTCCGATGCGCAGAAATCGGTAGTTGCACAGCAATTTCTCGTGCGTTTGCCAAGTTGGCGATCCCACCCCGCCTCATATGTTGCTCAGTATGTGCTGGCTAGTAGTACAGTCTGTAGATCGTTTGGCACTCGCGCATTTGTCTGGTTGGCACAGAAATGTTTCATGCAGTCACACAGTTACATACGAGCTGGAACTAAGCACCTAACTACAAGTTCCTACGTAAGTACCTATGTACGGTACATACATGAAATACGAGGTGCTGCAGATCGGCTTGTGGCTGGAGCTTGGAGAGCCCCTGTACCGACCCCAGTATAGGGTAGTATGGGGTCTCGTATCGGGGAGGGTGAGCATCTGGGAAAGGCCCCTGCCAGACTCGGTCTGGGTCCCAAAAGATGACCGAATCACAAGCATGTATCTCGTGCTACCAAGTATGTCTTCAACGGCAACGAGACCGGTTTGAGTCTCGTAAGTTCTCAAGACCGTTCAGGCTGACCAGGGTCTCTCTAACATGCACGTGTATGAGCAGTACAGTGCAGAAAGTAGCCTCGCCGCGCGTAGACCCGGCCAGGCTCGACAAGAGGGTCTCCATATGCAAAATGAAAGCGGTAGGTGAGGCAGAAGTAGGTAGGCTAGTAGGTATGTCGGGAAGAGAGGCATGCAATCCGGTTGGTGGTCAACTCCACGTTGTGGCCAACTCCGAGTTCGTGGCGGGAACCGGATACGAAAATAGATGCTTGGTCTTCAACCCAGTCTATATGATAGAAATATATGACGGACAGAATGAGGATCCGGCGAGAATTGAGGCCGTACATGATCCGCGGTCTTCCCAGAACTTCCCATAATAAGTTGATACAGGAGACCGGGGGGGGGGGGGGGGGGGGGGGGGGGGGGGGGGGGGGGGGGGGGGGGGGGGGGGGGGGGGGGGGGGGGGGGG
>JAKLNC010000133.1:30900-80074 GCA_022813145.1 Barbatosphaeria neglecta | reverse complement strand
ACCCTTTGCGCCCCCCCCCGCAACCCGTTGCCTTATCGGGCCGCCGTACCTCATCAAACTCGGGCGCACAGCGCCTTTTACACAGCTCTCGCTGATCATCAAGGGCCCCCCCCCCCCCCCCCGGTTTCCAATAAGGACATGGGGAGCATTCTCTGCCTGATTCTATTGCGTTGGTTCGGGCTATCTGCTGGGTAAGAGGTGCGTAGGTACTTGTGTACTTGTAGTACCTGATCTGTCCTCGGACAGTCCGTTGATGGGGGGGCGCCTCGCAATGGATACCCACACTATTGGGGACCCTACGTCAGCCATCCACGGGTCCATTTTAGCTTCGAACTACCGCTCATCACACACCACTCACACCTGGCGACTACTCTATAATGTAAGCTGTAAGGCTGCCGTTCGCTAAAAGAAAATACATACTGGGCCACTGGGTAGAGGGACACAGAGAGATGCGAGAGAAGGCAACTGGACGCCGCGAAGGATATGCAGCCTTCGCTTCTCAGCCCTGGAGAGCGAGCATACGGAGCATACGGGGTACTTCGTGCCTGCGCGATGCCGCCTCAGCATGCCGCCCATACATAACAAATGGAGAGTACGGATTACGGAGTAGTTATCGTTGGGGAACCCCCTCACCCTTGCCGGCGCACGGTACCTCATGTGCGTGAGACCACGTCCATCCCTGCCGGTGGTCAGAAGTACCTTGAATCCTTCGGATTCTCAACAGAAAAGTTTCCTACGTACCTAGTTGTATTCAACAACCCTGGAGACCCTGGTCGATAATGCCGCGGAATACATGCCACGATCAAAGCCTCGTGACTCTCATCGGGCCCGACAGAGAGGGAACCGCTGATTGAGCAGGCACAAGAGGACGGAGGGTCGCGGCTCTGCTGATCGTCGGTCGCTCCACCCACCTCCCTGAGCAGTTTTCCGTCGCCCAGGCGGAAGACTGGCTGGCGAGCAGCCACCGAATCTCATTGATCACAGGAACAGGAGGGAACGAAGGAGAGACCCAGTTGATACCGTTCAGGCCATCGCAGCCGGACGCGATGAACCTTCCATTCCCGGCTCGCGAGGTGAATTCTCGAAGACCGGCGTGAAGCGATCTGCTGCATTGTGCGAATCCGCACAGTACAAACGGCAGCCCGAGGCGGCCGGGCTGCTATCCGGCGATGCATCCCACGCAAGGTACTCGATACTTTCTGTGTGTGTCCAAAAGGTACCTGACTTCCAGATTGCTCAAGCTTCCAGGGCACGTAGCCCCGTAATCCGTGAGCCCAGCACGGGCCTTACAAGCTCGACCGCGCAGTGAGAGAGCCCGCAGTGGGGAGGCGCATCAGATTCAGCTCGCATGGCCTTGCGGGGTGCTCATTGGCTAGGGCGGCCCCCACCCTTCAGGCTCTGGTCTCCATTTTTGCTGCACGGCGCGTGCGTCCTCTGCTGAGTGGGCCAGCACTGGCCAGGTAGCAGGTTCAGTCCGCGCCTGTCGTCCCCTCCGGCCCAGTCGCTGCAGTCCCCTCTCTCTTTCACAATCTGCAATTCCTTCCACAAAGGGGATTCCTCGCCTCAACCACATCTCCGCAGTTGCACCGTTTTGAGACGCGTCCCGGCGTCCAACAGCGCCGCGGTAATTTAACTTCATTCCTGTACCGTTTTCCCTTTTTTCCTCCCCATCCTGGCGAGCGCGCCCTCGGCCCAAGTACCTCGCGCGCCGCGAGAGCCATCCAGGTACGTCGGTGCGAACCCCTCTGTCTCCCCGAATCCCTTCACGGTCTGGTGGCTTTTGGCCTGCCGTTTGCCGTTTGCCGCGTGCCGCGTGCCGGCCAAACACTGGACGCCGCTGCGGACGTACCTCGCACGTCACATTACCCGCGCCGGTCGCTGTCAGACATTTGAGGTCGCTGCTGGTGGGCGTACTGTACAAACTGGGGACAGGACGGACGGACAATCAGACATTCAGGTGGAAGACCAGGCAAGGCGGGCGGAGCAGGCGAGCAGCCAGCACGCAGAAGACGGAGCATCGAAGACGGAACACGAAGACGGAGCACGAAGACGGGAAAAGAAAAACCGCGCGAGAGAAGAAAAAAAAAACAGCTACTACCTAGCCAGCCAGCCAGCCAGCCAACAACGCAACTGCCTGACATGGGCGTTATCTCGCTGAGTGAGAGGGGCAAAAGTCCTGCGTGCTGCATCCTGCGTCCTGCGTCTGCGTCTGCGTCCTGCGTCCTGCAGTCAAGTCACACAGTGTGCCTCGAGCAAACTCTGCACTCGTCTCGCTCGCTCGCTTTCTCGCTCGCTGCCTGCCCTTGCTGCCTACCCTACCTACCCGCCTTACCTAAGAGAGCTGCCCGCCCATGCCCACCGCCCGCTACCCCCAATCCCCGAGCTGACCAGGTACCGCGGAGCACACCCTGTACGCCCTGGGCCGTTCGGTACCTCGCCTAACGGAGCCAGACACGTTTTCCGCGTCCGTTTGGTCGAGGTCGCCGACGCGTCCTGCTGATTCGCCGGGGTGCGGAAATTCTCGAGCTCGATCGTACCTGCCGCTAGATCCCATTAGCCAGCCAGCCACTGGACAGACACGAGCCCGCTGCTTGCTCCCTGGCAAGCCGGCCAGGGCGTCGGATCCCGTCTTCTGTTCTCGCTTCTGCAGCCTTCTGTCTCCGTCCTGTCCCCCCCCTTTGCCCTCGCCCCCGGCTGCTCAGTCCCCAGTCCAGTCCCTTCCAGTCCTTGTCCAGTCCCCGTCCAGTCCCCGTCCAGTCCCCGTCCAGTCTCAGCCGGGTCCCTGTCCCAGCCACGCCCATCTGCTTTTTTCCTCGCACACCAACAGCACCCAGCCCGGCGGCAGCGGCAGCAGCAAAAGCAGGAGTGCGAATACTCCGTACCACCGCCTGCACCTCCACCAGCAAGGGAGGACCACCACTACGATCACTACTCCCACCTCCACCAACACCAACCGCCAACCATTACAGTCTGTACTCCGTACCTTCTACCAACCGGCAGCGGCAGCGGCAGCGGCAGACCTTGACCATCCCCATCTGCGAGCCCACCCACATCCCCTTCACGTCCACACACCCACGCCCACCACACACACCACACACCACACCCCCCCGCTTCTTTGTTCTACCTGACCTGACCTTCACTTGACGCAGCAGCAGCAAGCAGCAGCAGCAGGTAGGCGAAGCAGCCAAGGCAAGGAAGGCCGTGTCCGCCCTTCCATTCATCCAATCGACCCTCCTGCCTGGTATCCACGGCATCGGCGCCAGCGTCACTCTGCGCCCGCCTTCTCGCCCACACCGGTCTCGACTCTACCGATCTGAGCCTGAGTAGGTAGCAGTACCATTCGCGCACCGTCGCCGTGTGTATCTTCCGATCCAGTCTGCAGTCCATCTGCAGTCTGCTCGCCGGAAATTTCGTACCAAGCGGCTAAGTCATCCCAGAATTTTTCGCTCCCTCTTGCGGCCATGGGTAAGTCGTGCTTGCGTCCCTCTCTACCTTGCTACCTCCGAAACTTTCCTTTCCTGCTCTCCCTTCCCTCGTCCTCCTATCTTATGCTTCTTATGCCTCTACCTCCTCCCTGTTTCCTTTTTTTCCTTCCCGTTCCTGCCTCCGTTCCTGCCTCTATCCATCCTGTCCCGGCCTGCCGTCCCACTGCATGCACTGCCCTCTTGTCGGGCAAGGTAGAGCAGAGCGAGCGTGCGAGGTAGTGTGTGAGAGACCAGAGAGAGCCCGCGCTCGTCCGACATCCAGCCCACCCCGTCTCGACCCGCATCGGACGGCGTCTGTCTCCCTTGCTGCCCCGGAGGGCACGACAGATACACAAGACGTACCTGGTCCCCCTATCTCGCGGTCCAAGACAAACTTTTGCCTACCCACTCGCACCCTCCAGGCGCCTCGCTATCGCGGACATAAAAAGTACTGCCTACATACTCTTACTTTGCATGCCCACGATGACGTGGTACCGCCGCTTGTAACCCCTTCTCGTTCCTCCCCTGCCTCCCACCTACCTGGTATCCCAGCCTGCGATCCCGCTGTGGGCGGTGCCTGCCACTGCCAGAGATTCGTCTTCGGGAGCCCATCCGTCCGTCACAGGCTGGTGCTGCAAGCCACGCACCTTGCGTCTTGCACCACATTACCCTCGTTCTCCCCGCATCTCTCCCTATTCACCATTGTCCTTCATCTCTCCGTCCCAGTCTCCTCCCTAGCCCGAGATCACGTCACGAGGTATTAAGGTATTAAGCAGCCTAGCTGCCTACTTGTACCTCAGAGACGCCGACGGACAAGCCTTGTTTTAATACTTTAAAAAAAAACCGGCCGCGAAATCTCCCCTCCCTTTCCCCTCTACTCGAGCTTCCCTTCCTGTTTGGCCCACCGCCGGCGTTCCCCCAGCTCACTTCCCACCACTGGCAGGCCTTGGCTTTCCCCCTCCTAAAATTGCCACACTGTATAATTACTTTCCACCATCCCTCTCTTCACTCTCTCACTCCCACACCCCCCGCCTACACACACAACACGACCGTCCCTGCGACTTTCACCCCTTTGGCTCGGCTGTTTTTGTCTCTTTCAGATTGCTCTCGACTATTTGTCTGACCTATTTACTCGCTTGTAGCGGACTCAGGAGACACCTATCGGCCGGTAAGTATTTGGAGATCCGCCCCCAATCCTCTTCCCCCCCCCCGGCCCTCCGGGGTCTCGTCCTGTCTCGTCTACTTTCGCCTCGCCTCGCTTCATGCCGCTTTCGTTGGTCCCGAGGAACTCTCGGTACCCTGGATCGAATATGTCGTGGGGTCCTCTTCGCCGGCATCGCCCAAACAACATTCGGTAAATCGTCAGCAGAGATGCATCTATCCGGCATCATCGGCAGCCGACTCTGTTAGCACCTCCACTCTGAGCTTGGGGTCTATTAGACGGAGCCGATCGGGGAGCCGGGCGAAGCTGGGCTCTACTTCGATCAGAAAGCTTCCGCATTCCAACAGAATCCCCGCCGAGCTAGCTCTTAGCAGCACTATCAGCACGGACGGAGACGAGGCGGGGCTGGCGGCATAGGCAACGAGGTCGACGAAGACGCGTCCATACTGACAGGTCGCAGCGTGAGCGCTCTCGCTCTCCTCGTCGTGGTCGATCGCGCAGCGCAGGTCGTGCTGGACATCGTCGGTCATACTCGCCACGCAGCAATCGGTCCAGGACCCCAGACTACCGCAGACAGGCTAGGCGTTCGCGCTCCCCAATGACTGGTCAGGGACCTACGGCAGGAAGCACCGGCGGACCAGGATTTAACGCCGGAGCCAGCCATCGATCTTACGAGGAGCGCCAGGCCGCACGCGAACAGATGATGAACACGCTACGCGAGACTTCGCAGCAGGAGCGCCGCGTCTACGTGGGCAACCTCTCTTACGATGTCAAATGGCATCATCTTAAGGATTTTATGCGGCAGGGTTGGTCATCTTTCTTCCCAACAGAAAACGGTTCCGGGGACGGTGGTCTGCGGCGAACGGATCTTCGGAGAGCGATTGCGAGGCTGACGGGTTCCGTTTTGGGTTCTTTCTAGCGGGAGAGGTCCTATTTGCCGATGTGTTGCTGCTCCCCAATGGGATGTCGAAGGTGGGCATCTAAAAATAATCCGGCCCGGTTGTTCTTATCATGGCTCGCTTTTCCTCTCCCTCAGCTCTGTTTTGTGTTGGAAATTGTTGGATTGACGGGTTGGGGCGTTGTTCCTCGGGTTATTGTAGGGCTGCGGGTAAGTCCATTCCTCCCCTTCTTACATCGAAGTTTTTTCCCTTCTCTCCCACAGTTGCTAATCCTTGCTGGACAGTATTGTGGAGTACGCGACTAGGGAGCAGGCCCAGAACGCGGTCACGACTTTGAGCAACCAGAATCTCATGGGTCGGCTCGTCTATGTCCGTGAGGTAGGTTCTCCGACCGGACATGCTTATCGCTTCTGGCCCGATGTGCTGACCTTCCTTTAGGACCGCGAGGCCGAGCCGCGATTCAACCAGGCCTCCGGCGGTCGTGGTGGCTACGGCGGTGGCCCGATGGCCCAGATGCCTTACGGCGGCCCTGGCGGACCCGGTGGTTACAATGCAGCGGCGGCTGCTGGTGGCGGAGGCGGCAGACAGATCTACGTTGCCAATGTTCGTCTCTACTCCCTCGTCCTTTCCCTCGTCCCTTCTTTCCCCCTCCGCCTCTATATGGAGAGATGAGTCCTTCTGCTATCTGCCATACTGACATACTTTACCCCCGCCGCGCTTCTAGCTTCCCTACACGGTTGGCTGGCAGGATCTGAAGGACCTTTTCAGACAAGCAGGTGAGACGAACGAGCCTATGATCCCTCCTTTATGCCAAGTTCACGACGACTGATCTTATTCTTTCTTCCCGTAGCCCGCACTGCCAGCGTTGCCCGCGCCGACGTGCATCTCGGCCCGGATGGTCGCCCCAAAGGCTCCGGCATTGTCGTCTTCGAGAGTCCTGACGATGCCCGAAATGCCATTCAGCAGTTCAACGGCTACGACTGGCAGGGCCGCATTCTCGAAGTTCGGGAGGACCGCTTTGCTGCGCCGGCCATCGGCCCTTACGGCGGCGGAGGCGGCCGTGGCGGTTTCGGACCCGGTCGCGGAGGCTTCGGCGGCGGCTATCCCCGAGGCGGCTTTGGTGGTCGCGGCGGCTTCGGCTTTGGAGGTCGTGGCGGCGGCTATGGTGGTGGCGGCTTTGATGGCGGTGCTGCTGCTGCTGCCGCAGCCCCTGGCGTGCCTGGTGCCCCTGGCGCCCCTGGTCCGGTGCAGGCCAATCCTTTCACCGACTTTGCCACCTCGGGTACTGAGCGGAGTGAGACCATCTTCGTGCGCAATGTAAGTTGAAGAGCTGTTCTATCCAAAGAGGGTGGAGCTTGGCATAGCTGACATATATCTGTGTCTTAGCTCCCATGGTCTACTAGTAACGAAGACCTGATTGAGCTGTTCACGACCATTGGCAAGGTTGAGCAGGCTGAGATCCAGTACGAGCCAAGCGGACGGTCTCGGGGCACTGGCGTTGTGCGTTTCGACACTCCGGAGACTGCGGAGACTGCCATTGCCAAGTTCCAAGGCTACCAGTATGGCGGTCGTCCTCTTGGTCTGAGCTTTGTCAAGTACCTGACTCCCGGTGGTGGCGGCGACGCCATGGACACTGACCCCCACGGCGGCATGACGCAGGATCAGATGATGTAGCCCATCACTTCCCGTTGAGCATAGCCAAAGTGCTGCAACCACAGCAGCAGCTCTCCAGCCTAGCAAGGCAGGGAGAGTCGAAGTCAAGTTCATCCAGGCCATGGGAAGTGTCCACAGCCTTTATCTTCTCCTTCCTTACTCATCTTCTCAACAACTCTTGACGACTTCGACGACCCGGTGCCAGGTTGCCTCCTATCATTGCTCCTTCCCTGCCTCGAGTTTCAGTTTACAGGGTGATGAAACACCATAATTGCGAGAAAGAAAAGTATCAATTTGTGCACCGGAGGTGATACTTCATCCACCCCTGGTGGCGGGGGCTTTCTCAAAGCCACAAGGCGTGGTTAGAGAACAGATGGAATGGATGTGGAAGATACCCTTCCCTCTGCGATTCTATGAAGGGCCACAGTTGAATTGCAGCGGAAAAGAGGACGCTAAAAGTTGTTACCTGATGTCTTTCCCTTCTTCCCCACTCATCATCTCCCTTCCGGTTTTTCCTTGTTCTCACTACCAATTTTGAGTGTTATTTCCTCTCTTTCCTCTCACTGTTCTTTTATAATTTCCCCCCCTATGCTATTGATTTTCCAGTTCTGCCCCTTCCTTATTTCGGGGTTTTTTTTTCAGCAACGCAAAAATGGAAATCGGAAGGCTTTATTTTACCTAGACTGTACCGAGAATAGCATCTGATTCTCCGAGCGAGGCGGCGTTCGGTCTCTTCTGGCGGCGTCCAGAACGTTTTGGTCGACGGGATCGGATCGATCAGTTTGCAACGGGCGAAGCATGGCTCGGCAGTAGGACGTGTAGGAACAAACGTGTGATGGCGGCAGTGTGATTTTGGAAGCCGTCGGCGCAGTAGGAACGCGGTGACGGTTTTCGACAACGTCTTGCTCGGGAAAGTAGGAAGAAGAGAGAACTCGACGCCGACGCGACGACACCACCGCCTCATTCACTAGCGAACGGCCCATCCTCGCGAGACCCCGACGACGACGACGGCGCCTTTCCAACCGGGCATCGACGCCTCGGTCACATCATCCATAGATGCCTCCTTAGGATAGGTACCTCGGGAGGATAGGCCAGCGGCTGCTCGTGTTTGTAGGGAGGGGCTGGAGGCCACCGGATGGGGGGTTCAGTTACCTGTGATAATACCTTATATACCTGTACCTTGCATGTACCTAACCTAATCCATCTAACCAAAGGACCTAAAAGGACCTAAAGGGCGCTTCCAGAAAGGGGTGCCCTACCGTTCTAACTGTTGCTACTCTCTAAGGACTGTCTAGGCGACGATGGGACTTGGCCCCATTCTCTCAGCGGCGGTGCTTTCCCCTGAGTGAGCTGGAGCTATGTATCCGACCAAGTGAATATATGGAGCTCCTAGGATACAGAAGGTTATGTACCTGAGGTAGGTTGCCCCAGAGCCCTAGAAAGAAAGGGGGAGGCCCGCTGCGTGATTTTACAGCCCCCAACGCGCCAGACGGATAGACGGACTGATAGGTACGAGTATGTTAGACAGGGAAGGGAAAGGGATATAGCGCCGCCGCCACCCACGGAAGGACGGCACCCAGCCCATATGCTTTCACAATGCACAGTGCAAAGTACAAGTACAAGTACGAAGTCGATTTCAGCTTCCGTGTCGAGCCTCCCGCCTCCTGTCTGCCTGCTTGCCCGACTGTCAAGGAGGTGGTGGGGGGGGGAGCCGGGATAGCAGTTTGACGTGATAGGACCGTCGTCTTTCCGGTGTGGGGGAGGGAAGGGAGCTCTAACTTTAGGTGGGTTAGGGAGCGGGACCTAGAGGTACGCAGCAGTCGGGCAAGAGGTAGTCGGTACTTCTCTCGTGAAAGTGGGATAGGGAAGGCTGAGACGGCGGAGCGGGCCAAGACCGGCGGCCTTGGGGTTGGCGGTTAGGGACACGCCCATGGCGGGAGGAGATAGGGGGAGACGACGACACCCTTCTTCTGGGCTCCCCTGCTTTATCTGCCTGCCTGAACATCGATTGGATACCCAGGTTTCTTAAGTAGCACTACCTACTCCCTAAAGTATCGGCCCTGTCATTGTAGGTAAGCCCCTGCCTTCCCGCCTGTACTCCTCCAAACCTATCAGCACCTATCGGGATATACGCCCCGAAATTGAGAGCACAGTCTAGGCGCTGCACCAGGCATGGTATAGCTAGGTAGGAATAGAACAACACGTGGGAAGGGAAGATATGGTGATTGACGGAGTGATTGGACTGGCATTTGGCATGCATTCTGGAAACCCGAGCAAATCATCACTTAATAATCACCCTCTCCCTTCCCTTTACGAGAGTACCCTAGGAGGTAGGTACCTATAGGTTGTGCGGCTCCAACTAGTAAGAGTAAAAGTACGTATATGTGTTACTGGGAAGCAAGGGAAGCAAGGTAATGTGAGAGATATCCGTATTTGCATCCGCCCGCCCCCCTGCCATCTGCCTGCCTATCCTATATCCATCCCATGGAACCTCCCGTGCCCCCCTTCCTTCCTCCCCTCCACTAACCTCCTAAGGTACAGATAACAAAGCTCCAGAAATCTCTTTCCCACCCCGCCCCTCGAGAAAACAGATATAAGAGACAGTATCAAAACATACACACAGCCATACACATACAGATTGGAGAGACGGAAACCTCGCCCTTCCAGCCCGCCACCGCCGCCGGACCAGCCGAGAACCAGTTTCACACACGCACAAGACCCGCCCGCCCGCCCCCCCCGATTCCCTAGCACCCTATCCGCCCAGACCCAAAGGAAAGGAAAGAATGTCGCAATTTCAGCTTGACACTTTCTCCTCCTCTCCCGCCTGTGTTTGATCATTAATTAAAAGAGGGGGTAGTTAGGTACGTAGGTGTGATATAGTATAAAACGAAAAACGAGGAGAGAATTAGAAAGAAATATAGATGAAAAAGGGAGGGGGCAAAAAGAGTGTCTCCCCTTTCCTCTTTTCAACATCGTCTTTGCCAAGTGGCAGTATTAAAAATGTGTAATGGTTCCCCGTTCCCCGTCTCTCATCCCCCGTCTCTCATCCCCCGTTTCCCGTTTATATAAGGAAAAAAGAAAAGCAGAACCCGGAGGAGAGTTTCGTTAGGCCGTCGAGACCGTACCGCGCCGTGTCACGTTGTGACTGCCACACGAACACCGGAATCGATGGTTGGCTGAACTCCACTGTACAAGAGCGCTCATGTCGGCCCCCTCCAGGGCTTTCGATATCGGCACCATTTGTATGTTCCTATCTCGGAATCGTAAAGGCATCGATCGCATACCCGACCCCCCCCCCCCCCCCCCAAAAACAAGTAAAAGCCGTACTTAAAACACTTGAAGAGCAAAAAAGAGAAGCCCCCATACGGGAAATCGACGCAAGATGTACGAGAACCAGGTGGGTGGGTAGCTAGTAGGTAGGTAGGTGATTAAGGAGATGAAGTATGTAAGAGCAGGAGACAACCAATAGGCAACAAAGAAAAAAACAAAAAAGCAAGGGTCGGTTGGTGGTTCGTCGAGAAATCTCCGGTGATAGGAAACGCCAGATGAGTCCACTGATAAAATAACAAATGGGAAGGGAGGGTCGTGAGGGAAGGGAAGAAGACGCGAGAGGAAAAGACAAAAACAAGGGGAAAAGAGGCATCCGTCCGTCCTCAGCAAGTGGTATCATCATGGACGCCGAAATTGACGCCGAAACTCCCGGTAACTCGAACTGACGCCGTTGTCCGTCCCATATACCCCCATGTAGACGACGAGACGGTATTGGACCGAAAAAAGGGGGGCTCATCTCCCTTTCGGATTACCAGCCCTTCTTCCTCGCGAACCGCTTGTTGAGAAGGGCGAGAACCTTGGGCACGTTGAACTGGACGTACTCGAGGTCGAGATCGTCTTGGTTGTCTTTCTGCATCTCCAGCAGATCGTCAAGCTTGAGGTCGAGTTCCAAAAGACCTCGGTTCCGCCCTGCAAGAGAAGATCAGTAAGGACCTATAAGCACACAGACGGAAAGACGAGGCAGCTCCTACCTTTGTAATGCAAGGAAATGACAAATGTGCCCGGGAGCGGGCTCGTGAAGTTGAAGTAGATGTTAGCCCGCCGGTTATCGGGGACATTGCTCTTCTGGATGACGCCCTCCTTCTCGAGCTGCTGGTGGGTGAACTTGTAGGGGCCCAGCACCTGCTGCTTCTGCTGCTTCCGCCGGGTGCCCTCGCTCTGGCTGCGGACGTTGTGGAGGTAGCTCTTGTACGTCTCCAGCTGGCCGACGAGGTAGGTGTTGTGGTCCCGGATGGTCTTGTAGACCTCGTCTAGCTTCTGGGTCTCGGCGATGACGCCCTCCTTGAGAGAGCCCAGGTGCTGCAGCTCCTGCTCCACCTCGTCGCGCAGCAGAGAGAAGCCATCGGACTTATCGGTGACCTTCATCTCCTGCAGCTGGCTCAGCAGCTCCATCGCCCGGATGCCCTTGCGCACCATTACGGCGTCGTTCTTGGACGTGGCCGCCGCGTCGGCGACCCGTTCTAGGCGGAGCGGCCGCCGCGCCACCGCGCTGTTCTGCGGAATCGACCTCATGATCTGCACGAAGATGGACTTGGCCTCCATGAAGTACACCTCCTCCTGCGTGATATCCAGCGCGGCGGTGAGGTCGTCAATAGCTGTCTCCCACCGACTAAATAGGGGCAGGTTGATGACCCGATTGTCCTTCCGGGGGAGCTGCGCCGGGGCGGCGGCTAGCTCCGACATGATGATGGAGAGGTGCGAGTTGTCGTCCTTGCACAACTCGTTGCTGTGCTTCTCGATGAGCGCGTGCATAGCGTAGATCTCGTTCAGCGTGATGGAGAGCTCGAGGTCCTTCTTGGACAGGGCCACGTAGTTGTCCATCTCCAGGCTCTCGTAGAAGTCGCCGACCTCGCAGAGGTCGAGCATGAACTTGTTCGCCCGGTCCTTGTTCTGGTGGATGAAGGGCTGCAGCTTGGCCATGTACGGCTCCTTGGCATAAGATGGCTTGTTGGCCAGGTTCTGCAGCATCTTGGCCACCAGCGTCAGCGTCCGCCGCGGCCGGTCCGCCGGCGTGCCCTCGATGAGCATGTACGACTTGGGCGTCACGATAGCGGGGTTGATGAAGCGCAGGAAGAAGAAGCCGCCGATGAGGGTGCAGATGACCTGATCGTTGGCGTCGGGGTACTTGCGCTTGGTCAGGCTCCGAATCTGTTTGCAGATCCAGCGGATGCCGTAGGGCGCCTCGTCCAACCCGTCGATTATGGTGTTCAGGAAGCCATTAGCGATCTCCGTCAGCATCGTCAGGCGCGGCTCGATGATGGCCTGGACCTGCGAGTTCTCGGCGGCCTGCTCGGCCGTGATCCCCTTGGGCAGCGACGGCGGGAGCGTGCCAGTGTCCTCCTCGATCTGCTCGATCATGCGCTCGTACACCTTGAGCGGGTTGATCTCCAAGTCGAGGTCCTTGAGCTCGATCAGACTGTTGATCCTATCAGCAAGAACTGACTTCAAGAAGCTCTGGCCGGGCCCTCTCCTGGTGTAGGTGGTCATCATCCGCGAGACGGGGGTATTCGCGCGCAGCAGCGACGAGTATTCGGGCGTGTTGTCGAATTGGTATGTTAGGACGGACTGGAACAAGGTAAGCCCGGTAAACGGTAGTTAGTAGCTGGATCAACAAGATGTGTACAACGGAGGCGGGTGCGCCGCGCGCAACGGCGTACGGCTGCGGTGCGTACCTGAAACATGGTCAAGAGCAGGTGCTCCTCGCGGCTCTCGTATTGGTTTCCGTAGATGGTAAACATGACCGTCTGCAGCAGGGAGTCGATTTCGGACATGGACACCAGGCGACACAAGTGCGCGATGTGTCTGGGCTCCGACTGCAGTAGGAAGAGCAGGTTGCCGTATTTCTGCGTCTTGTCGTCGTTGGGGAACACACCCTCTTGTAGTTCCGCAGCGTCTTCGAGGTGGCTCGCGACTTCGTTTTGCTGCCGGTGGGGGACGGGACGGTCAGTACAATGCGCACGCGCAGTTTTAGAAAGGGGTCAGGAAGCTGGCCGGGAGGCTAGCAGGGTCAGCGCGGGCGCGATCTTACCTCCTCCAAAGCCATGCGATTCTGGATCAAGAGGGCAATGCGCGAATCTAGATATCGCACGTCCTTCTCCAAAACGAAGTTTTTCTTCGACTGGGAGGAAATCCGCGACTTGAGGTCGCGCAACACCTTTTGCGCTACACGCACACACACACACACGAGTAGCAGCGATCAGCACACTGAGCTGGCCAGGCCTCAGGAACAGGGGTCGGCGAACACACCTTTGGCGAGGTCATCCTCGATTTCTAGGTCCGCCTCGTTTGCTGACATGGACATGTACAGCGCGGACATAGAGTAGCGCTTGGACTGGCGCGCAGACTGCGAGCCGCCGTAGGACGACATGGTGTTCTGCCTCGAGAGAGGCTGGAAGGAGGAAGACGAGGCAGTGGAGGTTCGCGATGGCGTCTGCAACATGACAGACATGTTCTCGGTGCCGCCGACGATCGAATACGGAGCAGGGAACGGAGGGGAGGAGGGGGGATCAAGTAGCGGCCGGAGGCCCTCTTGATTGTCGAGCTGCCGTACAGCTCAGGCCAACTTCGCGCAGTTCGGCCCCTTTGTGGAACACCTATCTTAGCAGTTCCAGTAATCACCGCCAGGTGGTGGGTACAAAGGGGGTGTAGGAGCCAGGCCTGTCGAGTCGAGGACCAGAAAGAGCGTATATGTACGAGGGTGGAGGGTGGGGGGGCGACGGCCTGCTGGACGATGGAGAATGCAATTCGCTTGATCCGCGAACTCTTGGAGGGCTGCGCTCCGATATGTACGGTATGGGATGCGGTTGTAGATTGGCAGGTTGGAGAGGGGAGGAAGGAAGGTACGTCGTGGGTGGGTAGGCGAGTTGCTCGCAACTGTTCCGTGTCGGCGCAATTGATGGTCGACCAGCGAGCGCGACAACACACGATGAGCGCGATCCAATCGAGGAGAGGGGAGGGGCCTTTGCGAGAAGAAGATGGATCGCTCGGGGTCGGCAGAACGGAGTCAGGACGGCGTTGCCGATCAGAACGGCTACAACTGTCGGCAGCAGAGCGTTAGTTCGTAGGAGGGCGGCCACAGGGAAGAGGACGGCGGAAAGTGGATGGATGGTTGGGGAGAGACTTGGAGATTGAACAAGAGAGAGACTAGAGAGAGAGACTAGAGAGAGAGGCCCTGCTTTTTTCGGTAGCGGGAGGGGGGTGCAGGAACCGATTTTTAGGGTCTCCTTGTCTCAGGTCCGGGAAGGCAGGTACCTTTTGTGTACGGGTAGCGTGTAGGTAGAAAAGAGGAGATTGGAGACCGTAGAGGCGGGAACGTCTTTCGATAAAACTTCCGGTTGGCAGTGATTCTGGCAGCGATCCTGGCAGCGAGTCTGGCAGCGAGTCTGGCAGCGCTGATAGGCCGCACAGCCAATTGCAGGTTAGAGCTTCCTCCAGGCTGTTTGGCCAGGCGACGGACAAGACAGGTCGGAGGAGGCTGCAGGGTGCTGTGAGGAGAAAACAACAGGCCAATTGATTCGACGTAGGTGCTGATTGGCCGGGTACTCAATGAAGAGAAGGGAGAGAATAGGATTCCTTTTCCTTCAATGAAGGCTAACAAGGCCGTGGCCAGAAAGCCTCGGTGATGGGCGTTTGGGCCTCTCTCTGCACAGGAGAGATAGCAGAGGAGAGGGGGGAGGAGGGTGAGATAGACTGGCAAGAGAAAGCAATTGTCGGAGGGATGGTACCCCAGGGTAGTGACAGTTTGCGGTTGATTCGGACGAGCTGCAGCTGAGAGTTAGTGCGCTGCAGCTGCCCGGACTACAGTGGGCAGGACAAAAGCAAAAAGGCTTGGCCGAGCACCTGGCAGGTGCCTGGCGGCGGGAAAGGCCCTGTGCCTGGCCGCCTGGGCCCCTACGATTGCCACTAAAAAAGCACTAAAAAGAGCACTAAAACGGCGCTGCAGCGAGCTAATTCAGGTACCAACCGGAAAGCAGACAGGCACGAGGGCTAACGGTGGAGCCCCTTATTAAAAGAGTCGCGACGGGAACGGAGAGAGAACGTGAGAAGCTCGAGTCCAAGCCCCGAAGCAACCCCCATCTGGTAGGTCCTGTGTACGGAACAGACGGACGGCGTAGTAGATATGGGGTACTTACCACCTAAGCTGACGCTAGTATCGCGTACGGAACGATGCGATGGGGGTGGCCTCTGCGCTCGAATCGCGGAGAAAACCGCGCGATCGTACGTTCTTCCTACGCTCCGGTGTTCCTCGTTTCGATTGCTAGCTGCTCTACGGAGCACTGCTTACTCGTGCGCCATCTCGCAGATCAGAACGCATATCGCGATGCCGCAGTCGCAGCCGCGGAAACAGAAACATGCAGCGAGGACGATGATGATGGTGGTGGTGGTGATGATGGTGCGGGATGATGGACTGGCCCCGGTCCGACACGACCATTCGGGTTGCCAGCCCCTCATCGCCACAGACAGGCATCCACCCACAAGCTTGTTTGAGCCTGCTGCAGGGGGCAGCGGACAGGGAGAGAGGATGAGGGAACAGGGGTTCGCTCATTGGAGGCCCCGCCTCGCCAGGGGTAAACTCCACCTGCGGGAGCGGTGGAGGGGCCTTTTTGAGACTGAAGCGCCCGCCGCTCCACTTTCCACCCCCCCCTCGGGCTGCGTCAGAAGAGGGGAGGGGAAGAGGGAGGGGGGAAGGAAAAACGAGGCTACCGACCTAGGCAACCTGGCTCGCCTGCCTGTGAGAAAGGATGGAGGATGTGAAGAACGGATGGACGAGAGAAAGGAGGAAACAAATACGGACGGAATGAACGGGAAGAAAGGCTGAAAACAGGGATGAAAGAATTGATGGACGTCGCGTGTTCCGCCGCCCAGCGGCTCGGGACGCTCTTGGCGACGAACTCTTGGACTGCCTTTCCCTTTTTCTGGTGGCGTCGTCTAATCCATGGATAGCGCCCGGTCTTCCTGGGAAGAGGAACCGGACATTTTGGCCCGCCGTCTCCGTGTTTGCTGCTGCTAGAGCCCCCCACGACCCTTGATTACGGGGGAGCCGAGAGAGAATGTTCCCTCCTAGCAGCCGCGTACGGATGCCGTCGTCGCGTTGCGATAGAGGGATACCGCGATGTACTATGCAGCCCAATCTATCTGACGATGGGCATTCCGCGCGGGGCGGGAACCACGGCCGTCCCTTCTCCACAATCCGACGCAAGGGAGGGAGGACACAATCCCTAGAGAGCGGGCGCGATAAGGTGTCCGTGTGCACTTTACGCGTTCGCGCGTGGCGGCAGATGGCGGCGAATGAGAGGGAAAAAATGGCTTCGGGGCGGTACAGAGTACAGACTGGACATGCAACGCGAGATGGCGCGGCGGACGATGCGGCAGCAGGCGGCCAGCTCCTTACCGCTCCTTCACAATGGTTCGGCAGGCAGAGCGAAGATGTGCATGCGCAATGTCTTGCAGTTAATGCATGCATGTTTGGCTGGAAGCGGGAGGTACCTGCTCTGGTCAATTCGTCGACGGCAGCCGCGGCGTGCGACATTGCGCCAGCGGCGGGGTTGCCAGTCGGCAGGCGGCTTAGCCTAGAGGACGCTCGTAGCTACGTGGTACCCAGTAGGTAGGTAGGTACCTGTAGTGCCGCGAGTTAAATCCCAAAAGGTTCCAGGGTGCAACGGCGGCTCCTCACGAGAAACTGTACAAAAAGCTCGCGATCTCGGCTGGGGTGCAGGTCCAGCACGTTTCGGTAAAATATCCTTCGACTCCAGCAGCACAGACATGTCTGAGCATGGAATAACCGCCCGCCGCGATCAGAAATGCCCAGGCGCCCTCGCTCGGGCGACGGCCCAGAACGGCTACTCCCCGCGCCTAGCCTGCTTCGGGACAAGCCAGCCTACTGAAGTTCAAATATAAAAAAAAGAAAATAAGGAGGAGGGGGCACGGGGGGCTCACGTGGCCCCCTTGTGCGTCAGGCCGTGCCTGGGGAGCCTGAAGAGGCACAAATCGAGCCATGCCTCTTGGCGAGGTGGAGCTGGGGAGCACGAAAGCAACGAGGCTCGCTAACGATCGGGACTTACTCCTTCTGCTCAGCAATTAAACACGGCGCAAAAACAGACGGCGCTCCGATATCCATAAGGAAAAGGGAGGCGCCCTTTTGACGCTCTCGACACGAAGCAGAGCCGAACCGAGCGGGCCCGGGACAGGGAAAGACAGGCAATGAGACACTGAGATCTCGCTAGCGGAGGACAAGGGGGGCGCAGGAGACGCAAGGGACACACGCAAGGGAGGCACGCAGGGGAGAAGCGCAAGGGAGAGACGCAAGGGGGAGAGAGACGCAAGGAGACGCAAGGAGACATGGGAGACGTGGGAGACGTGGGAGACCCAGCAGCAACCCAGCAGCAACCGACAGGCCCCATTTCGTGCCCGGAAAAGTGCGTCCGTGCCCACGCCCAGGCTGCGACCCAATCTCAGGGGCTCTATCGCGGCGATAACGCGCAGGAAGCGGAGCCGTCTCGTCTAAGGACTGAGTATCGACCTCCTATTTCTCTCCGATCGAGTACAGACTTTTTGGTCGAGACACTGACTTATTGGCATCGTTGCCCGCTACCTGCTACTACAACATACACGGAAAAGCGAGCCGCCCCCTTTCATCTTGCACGGTGACACTGACAGCGACCAGGCCCTAGAAAAGGAGTGGCTCGTGCTCGAAGTGGACGCTCGCTTACAGGCTGCAGACGCATGCACGCATCCATGCACAACCGTAGCTACTCTACCGGCACCTCGAGACGGTCGATGTCGGGCCCCCAGCCGCCGTCGACGCCGGCGATGACAAAGGTGTTGTTGTCGCCCTTGGCCAGCGGCACCGTCATCACGCTGCTGCCCGTGCCGCTGCCGGTGGTGAGGAAGGCCAGACGGACGGGGGTCCCTCCGTTGACGGTGACCTCGGCGGTGCGGCCGCGCGCCTCGGAGCACTGGTAGCGGATGACGACGGTCGACAGCGCGTCGCGGGCGCTGTGCACGCCGCCGATGGTCACCGTGCCGCCGTCCGACCCGCCGATGTAGCCCGCCGCCTTGCGCCCGCCGCAGCCGGAGCAGCTGACGTCCTTAGCGCCCCCGCCGTACGTCCCCTCGGCGGCGCTGTAGCTGTTAGACGCCGGGGGCGCCACGTCGGCGGCGCCGGTGGTGCCGACGCCGGGCACCCAGGCCGCGTGGTTCTTCATGGTGACCGAGGTACCGGCGATGGTCAGCGGCAGCCACACGTACGTGCTGGCCTGCAGGTTCTTGGACACCCAGCGGTCGCCCATGTACACCACGCCGGCGCCGTAGTCCAGCACGTAATGCGTCTGCGAGCTGTACGTCTTGGACCCCTTGTCGGCGAAGGTGGCCCAGGGCGTCCACCCGGCCGTTAGCGATGTCGATGTGCTGTACACGTTGTCGTTGGGGTCCCAGCCCGACAGGTGGCTGCCGAACATGTAGTAGCGCCCCTGGTACTTGAGCAACGCTGGCGCCTCGATGTGGTCCTTCCACAGGTACGTCGGCCCTGCCACGTCCGTGTAGTCGTCCGTCAGCCGGTCGATGCGGACCCCGTTCTCGCGCTATCCCCGAGTAAGTCTCCTTTTCTTTCTTTTTTTTTATTTGTGGTCTGAGAGCTCAGAGAGGGGGGAAGAATGGCGTACATCCTCCGTCAGCAGGTAGGCCGACCCGTCGTCATCCTTGAAGAGGCCCATGTCGCGGCTCTGGTAGCCCAGCGGCCGGAAGCTCCGCAGGTAGGCTGGCACGGGCGGTCAGAAAACACACTCTCGTTCATAGCTTAACCCCCCCTCCTTCCCTCAACTCACTGTATTTCCCGCACACGCTGTCCCCCGTGGCCACGCCGACCTTGGCATCGCCGTAGTTACTACTGTCGGCATGCATCCACAGCACGTACTTGCCCGTCTTCGCGTTGAAGATCACCTTGGGCCGCTCGACGATGCGACCCGGCCCGAGATCGCCCGCCGCCGTCCGTGACAGCAGCGCGCCCTCGTAGCGCCACCGCACCAGGTCCGTCGAGCTGTAGCAGTTGACGTTCTGGAACGCCGACCCGCCTGTCTTGTCCTCGCCCACGAGATAGAACGTGCCGTTCACCGCGATCACGCCCCCGCCGTGCGCCTGCAGGTGCGCGCCGTTGTTCTGCCGACCTCACGCGTGAGAGGTTAGCCATGAAAAAGGAAGAAACGGAAAGAAGACGAAGAAGAAGGAAGGTCGTACCGCGGTCCAGGTAGCACCCGGCACGATCTGCAGCGACGCCTCGACGGCCGCGATCGCGCCGAACAGGAGAAGAGCACCCGCGAGCACGCGACGGTACATGGCGGGCAGTTGCTGGCTTCTTTTTGAGCGCAAATGTGGACGACAGAGGTCGGGCGAGGAGCCAGAGCCTCAATATTTGCGGAGCTCGGGTTCGGAGAACATCCATTCCCTCCCTCTACGCCTAGGTAGTGCCTAGAGATATATAAAATATATATACGTATCTCTATATGCATACGCACCTAGGTATCTATAGATGGGGGAGATGGATAATTGGAACTGAAAAGGGGAAGAGCAGCAATTCAACCGTCGGACCAAACCAATCGCCGCACTCCGCTCCCGCTCGTGTTAATATACCAACAGAACCTTTTTCGCCTGTTCTGCTCCGCGGGCCTACCATCCAAGGTAAGAAAAAGGTAAGGTAAGGTAAGGTGCAAGTAGGCAGTATGTGTTATGATGACGATTAGCACGATCGAGCGCTCCTCGTCTGGAAGGGCTGCTCTCAAGTATTACGTGAATTCGGCGTGATACCTATATCCGTCCATCACCTTTCTACGTGGGGCGGCTGGGGACTCCAAACCGAAAAAAAGGAGAGGAAAAAGGAAGGAGGTGAAATAGCTGTCACATGAACAAATGCCGCCTGTTCGCCCTAAGATTCCAGTAATGTCGCCCGGGTAAAAAATCTATTTCAACAACTACCCACATATGTACTTACACTATCTCCTTCTCAACGGCACCCTGACCGTCGCTACGGCCATCACTACCGCCCCGCAGCCCCAACGCTTTCTCCTCGTCCTGCACCGCCTCGCCCTGACAGCAAGGCTCGCCCTCCACCACTCCGCGCTCCGCCGCTACCGTCGTCGCCGCCGCTACTGCGGCTACGGCAGGGGTTACCCCGACCGTGACGTATCTCCGGCCCTTGTTCCTGTTCTCGTCGTCCCTCATCTGCCGGATGACGCGGCTGCGGGCGCGGATTTGCGCGCCGTATCGGTAGAACACGAACGGTATGGGGATCAGACACACCTCTAGCAGGCCCAGCAGCGTGCCCGCCCACTGGGGCGTCAGGCGCGCATACATGGTAGGCCCCGCCAGCGGCAGCAGCCCGCCGAACACGGAGCGCAGCACGGCGTTGCCGACCAGGGCGGAGGCTGCGTACACGCCGTACGCGGAGGCGAGGTAGTTCCCACTGTAGATGAAGCTCATCGTGTTGCCGGCGCCAAAGAAGATGCCGAAGCAGATGGGCAGGGCCCAGGGGATGGTCACGGGGAGAGAGGTCCAGGAGAACGCGAGCTGGCCGATGGGCGTCAGAATGGCACCCAGCACCATGACGCTGGCCGATGCCTCGGGCGTGACCCGGCCAGTTTCGGGGTCTTTGCGGTGCGAGTTGATCAGCCGCCGCAGCAGCGGCTCGCACACGATCACGATCATCGTCCCGGTGCCGATGCCCAAGAATGCGAGGCCTGAAGTCCCGGGGCCCCAGCCGCGATGCTCCGAGAAGACGATGGGATAGGCGACGAAGCATAGGTATCTGCCGGCTGTCAGTCGAGGAGGTGGGGGTGTGGGCCAGGGGGGAGAACGAGGGAGAGACTGACAAGATGCCGTACACGACGGAGATCCTGTAAACGGAGGGAGGGTGGAGTCAGCTTCAGGAAGAATAATCGATGAAACATGAAGATACCGCAGCCAGCACTGACCAGATGTTGAAGAATATCAGGATCGGCTCCGAAAAGTTCAGGACGAACGGCCGGCTGAGGTTGATCTTGAGGAGCTGCACTATGGACAGGGACTGGTCGTAGCGGCACCACCAGCGCTCGTCACCCGTCTCCTTGCGCAGGCGCGCCGCCTTCGCCTTCAGTATGGCCGGCGCGTACGTCTCCCGCACGGTGAGCATAAAGAGCGTCGAGGCGCCGGCGAGGATCAAGGCCAGCCAAACGTCCCACCGCCAGCCGAGATACTGGAAGACAAAACCGCCGATGAGCGGTCCTCTGTAGCAGCGACACGTATGTCAGTGGGGCGGCACCTACACGTGGAGAGGGGGGTGGTACCGGCGTCGGCGTACGTTACGGGCCCGTTGGTAGGCGCGATGGACCACAGGGACATGGCCAGGGCGCGGTACTCCTCGTTGGAGATGTCGACCACGCTGGCGGGGCTGTTCGAGATCATGGCTGCCCCGAAGATCGCCCTGTGGCGGAGGCGAGTTAGCTTTGCGGGACTGTCCTCGGCGTAAGATAGGAAGAAGGACGCACCCCACGAATCGGAACACGATGAGCTCCTTGAACGAGGTGGCGAGGGCGCAGGGAATCATGAAGAGGGCGAAGATGACCAGGCAGGACAGGTAGACGGGCCGACGCCCGTAGAGCTCGCTCAGGGGCGCAAGCGCTATCGAGCCCAGGGCGAGCCCCAGCAGGTAGCTGGTCAGACCGAGGGTGGCCACGGACTGGCTGGGGATGTCGAACTCGGCCATGACGCCCGGGATGGAGGCGGTGTAGGCGGTGCTGTACAGCACCACCAGCCACGAGGACCAGGACACGCAGAAGACAACCCAGGCCCGGTACCACAGCGGCCAGTTCCGCGGGTTCTCGCTGTCGTCCGGGCTGAAGACGACCTCGAACTCGGCCGGCCTCCTGGTGCCGCTGCCGATGCTGGTGGCCGTGCGCGCGTGCGAGAGGGGCTCCGGGTCGGCCACATCCCCGTTCTCGTCCTCGTTCTCGTCCTCGGTCTCAACCTCAGCCTCGGCCTGGGGACCAGGGCCGGGGCCGGGGGTGGGCGTCCGCGACCCCGGTGCATCGGGCCCGTTCGCCGGGTCCGAGGGGGCATGGCGGCGAGCACTCAGGCTATGTGCCTGTGCCTCCCCCTTGGCCGGATAGAGGGAAAGCGAGCTCGGGTTAGTGGTCAGCGAGGACCTGTCCGTTGGTGCTCTGGTCGCCGTGGGGTCTCCTGCCGCTTCAGCTGCAGCTTCTGCTTTGGTTTCTGCCCTGGCTTCTGTCCCGACTTCTGTCGTGGCTTCCCCTTTGGGGTGATCCGGAGTGCTGCCGGCCATCTTGGAGATATCGGCGTCCGGGAAACGTGCGTGGAGGGCCGAGAGGGCGGTGTATGGCTACGGTTTCCATGGAGGAGGAATCAGAAGGCGAGGCGGCGAGATGGGAGACGGGCCACGAAGTAGGTAGTACGTAGTAATATGGGAGTTTGCGTCTGAGAGGGAGCGAAAGAGAGGGTCCAAAAGGAGAAGAGAAAGGCGAGCTGGTTCGTCAACCTAATAGGAAAGGACTAGGCCTTCCTCGTACTAGGTGCGCCCCTCCCGCCGACTGGGTCCCCTACCCTACGAAGACTGTCTCCTTCGAAGGACACCAGGGGCCAGGATGACACCCAAAAGCGGACGTGGCGTGCGCCCGGTCTCGCACGCAATACTCCGATGTCGAATTGCTCAGTGTGGGCCGACTGCCGAGCTCCCACCGTGGCAGCGTCCACAAGCTAAACCCGGCAGCGCGAGGAAGGTGGTAGGGAGGAGCGGGGGTCTGGGGTGCTTCCAATCTCGGGTCCAAGTCTGGGCTTAGACTGCCTCGGGCTGGTACGAATATGTGCGGGTTTCGTTCTTGCCCCGAGCACTTTCTGGTGCGGCCGGCCGGCCTACGATCGTAAAGGGCGGCCATGTGCCAGGCGGCCGGTAACGTAATATGGACCATGACGCCGCCGAGGATTTCTCCGTTGGCGCGGTCGGGGTTTTTGGATTTTTGGATTTGTCCTCTCGACGGGCTTTTGGATCTGACCTCCTGACCTCGGCAGCCTGTTCCGTATTCCCCCAGGAGCAGCCCTGGGAGCAGCCCTGGGAGCAACGAACCGTAGGGACAGCCTTGGGGCGTGCCTGAAGCCAACGTTAGCACTAACCGCGGAAGTTAAAGCGCTCCCGATGCGTGCAGCTTCTGCGACCCGGCAGCGCCTTCAGAGGCGCCACACCAGGCCAGGTCGCCGGCGAACCGGTGAGCCAACGTGCAAGGCCCGCCCCTATCGCGGAGTGCCGAGAACCGCACCCTCGTGCATGGTAACGTGGGGCATGGCGGTGAGACGAGGGTGAAGAGGTGGGTAAGCCGGCGTGAGCAAGGGGAGCGGCGAGGCAGCGACGAGTGAGCGTTGCGAATCTGGAGCCACAACTACTGCGGCCCATCCCGAGAACGGAGGACGCACCGCCCGGATCGGAGCCTCGAGCACGGAGCACGGGACACGGAGTAGGGGGCACGGAGGAGGGAGCACGGAGAAGGGCGCACGGCAGCCCTCTGTGGATGATGGATGGGTAACTGGAAGACTTGCAGTGGCCGCCCGCTGACTGGCTGTCCTGGTGATCGGTGAGGGGCTCACCTGCTGTCAATGCATGCATACACGAGAGAAATAATCAATCGGAGGAACAATCGATCGGAGGTTGGACCGGTCAGTAGGGGAAACCAGAAGGGGAAAAGCCATGGGGAAAAGCCACTAGGGGAAAAGCCTAGACGAAACGGAGCGCTGGAGGCCATCGAGATGGAGCCCCGGAGGCCCGTCAACCCCACATGGGGAAGGCGCCCTGCGCTTAAGCGCGAAGGGTTTTCTCGGCAGTTCGCACCAGACGGGGGCGGCCGGGGCCAAGAGGGGCCCCTCAGGGCCGTTGGGCATCACCGACCGCCCCGCCGCACCCCGTAACTCTTGAAATTTATTGAGCATCCGCACCACGAGCTTCTGGACCCGAGTCCGCCCACCATCAAATGGGAGTCTCCATTGTCCCATCGCTTCCTGTGTCCCAAGTGCTGTACCACCCGACACAACTCAACGGCGGATCTACTGCAGGTACAGGTACTCAGTGCGTGCCTCGACGGGCACGACGGGATAGCCTCCCGCCTGCCCGCTGCGGCGGGCCAACTGCAAGTTGGGAGTCACAAGAGGTAAGCATTCCACCCCATCGGCGAGGGTATCCATCAACCGACTCCGAGACCGGCCGTGGCATCGATCCCGACGCGCACGCCGCAGCTGGTGGCGGTGAGAACGGCCAGCCTGGGCCACATCTGTCGGCTCCGGTCCGGTCGCGTCGCCACGTGGAGGGCACGGAGGAGTCCGACCAGACGGAGAGGAACCGAGTCACAGCGTCGAAGGAACCACGAACCACGAATCCTCGACTGCCTATCTAGGAGCGATACCCCTTTCTTTCGAGAGAAGAGGCACGACCGCGGAGAAGAAGAAGAAGAAGAAGAGAGCCAGCGGCCACCATGGCGCCAAGAAAAGCCTCCGACGGCGATCGCCGCGGCGAATCACTTATATGATACACAGAGGGAATAATTCTCTGGCAGCCTGTCTGACCCGTCCTGTGGATGCCCGTGGTTGCGTGTCAGAGACGAATCGTTTGGAATTGCCATTTTTACGACTTGCCCTCGGGAGGCACAGTGTGCCGGGGGGGGGGGGGGACTGGCACACCAGCGTGGCCAGCTACTCGCGGCCATGGCCTGAGCCAGGCTAGCCAAAGCATTTCGCACCGTGCTGGGAACAAAAAAGGCATCAGCTACGAGCAGTCGTTCGTACGCTCGGTAGTGCTGACCTCAGAGGCGCATGAGAGGCAGAGTGAGAGGATCAGCACCGATGCAAGGCTACCCCAGTCCTGGGACCGGCACTCGACACGGCAGCCATCATACGTCGCACCCGTCGGAGAGTCGGAGAATTTGATTTTTTTTCTACGGAAGGAAAAGGAAGGAAACGAGCGCAGGAAGCCAAGACGACTTGGCGCCGCCGTCCCAGCCGCCTTCGCCCTATCCCTACTCAGCAGAAGGCGAGAGGACCAGGAGGGCAGGGCCGCAGAGGCCTGCCGGGTGCGTCGGCATTCACAGCCGGGCAGATTGCCCAAAAGAGGCGCTTGCATGACATGCGCCTCGGGAATTTTTGCCGGCAGTGCATAACCTTCTCGAACTATGGGCGGGTGGGTGTCAGCCAGAACCGGCCAAAAGAGAGGGAGCAGCCAGCGTGCCAGCGAAGCCAGAAACAGCAGCCAGGACGGCAGCCAGGGAACCAGAGAGGCAGTACAGCGTATTACAGGGCTGCTCCCTGCGGGCGGGCGCGGCGAACGGCGTGTGGGGGCGGCACCCGCCCATGACTCGCTCCACTGTCGCAGCGGCAGTTTCAGCTGTCCAGTGGGATTCCCGCCGCCCAAGCCGCCGCTAGGAGCGAAACGGGCCTCGTCGCAGCCTCTTTTCCACAAGCCTTGCCAGGCGAAACAGAGCCGCCAAAACATCCTGGGTCCATTCAGCTAACAAGGGAGACGAAATGCTAACAACAACACCACAGCACTATGCGTATCCAGCAGCGTCCGGCATACAGACTCCTGCCTTGAGCTTCCCCAGACGACGCCATGGCGCCCGAAACATCCCCCACTTTTGCAGCCAGCCAAGCAGCCAGCCAAGCGCCGGTCCAAGTGGGTGAAGTCGTCATGCTACTGCGTTCGAGTCAGGCGTGGGCAACGGCGAACCTAAGGTACTCTCTCCCCTTCACTCCCGCCCCCCTCCTGCTTCAAATCTGTTGTACCTTCGTACTGCTTGACGACGGGCTTGGCAAGACGATGATATCCAGGTGGGTACAGGAAAGGCTCGAGTTGCCCTCTTTGTCACGCCTCGTCCGCGAGGAAGGAAAGGGGGATGGCTCGATCGCGAGGAGGATCGGCGGACGAGCATCTCCCCCCTCTCCTCCGTCTCTCTTAGTCCTTCTTCAACTGCCTCCTCCCCCTTTTCCCTTCCGTTTCCTCGCCTTCACCTGCCCTTTCTCTTTTCTCCCCCCTGCTCCTCGTTTCCCTTCTTTCCTCCTCTCCTTTCCCTTTCCTCCTCTTTTCTTTGTTCCTTCCATCTGCATACTTGCTTTCGTTCTCGTGCTTTCGTTCTCGTGCTCTCGTTCTCGTGCTGTAATTTACCCCAAACGGCGCGGGTATTGCCATCTGGAATGGCTCGCTGTTCTCACGGCCTGCTCTCACGGTCTGGATAGTCTGCGCTGGTCGCCGAGATACTGTGGGATTCGCCGATCGGGGCTCTTCGCCTTTTCGTTTCGATACTCTCTTTTTGCGAGGCGGCGCCTATCGCCCTCACTCTTTAATTCATCAGCTCTCGCCTCGTCTCCTTTCCACCATGCCGAGTCCGTTCGCCTACGTCTTCCGGGGGGTCCGGAACTACGCCAGGGAGCTCAAGGGCGCCCCGGCGGCGCAATATGTCACCAAGACCGCGGCGCCGGCGGTGATGCCGAGCCTGACGTCCATCCCCCCGCCTGCCTACCAGCCTGCGGCGAGACCGGTCAGCCCGTCGTCCTGGAGCCTCGACGAGACGCTGGAGAAGGGGCAGGCGATGGGTGCAAGTAGCCAGCCCGCGGTCACGGCCAAGGAGGAGAAGAAGAAGAAGAAGGGCAGCGCGCTGGACTTCGTGGTCATGTGCGCCGGATCGCGCTGGTCCTTCTTCGTGACGATGCTGCTGATCGCGGCCTGGGCGGTGCTGGGCGTCGTGTACGGGCCCACGGACACGTGGCAGGTCATCCTGCAGGACGTGTCGTCGATCCAGTGCTACGTTTCGGCCACGCTGCTCATGCGCCAGCAACAGAACGCCACGCGCTCGCTCCTCGGCACCATCTGCGGCATGATCTCGCGCTCCAAGGGCAACGAGCGCATGCTGCGCCAGCTGTCGGACAAGCAGCTGCTCAAGCTCAAGCGGTCGCAGCGGCGGGCGCGCCAGGACCTGACCAGCGCGCTAGAGCAGAAGGAGGACCTGTTCGACCGCATGGCCAACGGCGCGTCTAAGTGGCTGGGCTCCCTCTTTGCCCTGATCATCTACTGGCTCGGCATCATCGGCTGGGTCTTCTCGGGCATCCCGCTGGGCTGGTCCAACACGTGGCAGCTGGACGTGAACACGGCCACGGCGCTGGAGCTGACCTTCACAACCATGTTCCTGCAGACGGTGCGCCGCCAGCACGAGGAGTACCTGGACCGCTGCCTGCGCTCCATCGACATCGTCGACCGCGACCTCGAGCTGGAGCTGCGCCGCATGACCGGCGACACGCGGCCCAACCCGGTGGTGGAGTCGCAGCCGCCGCAGCTGGGCTGGGTGGAGAAGGCCATCGACACCTGGGCCTTCGTCATCGGCGGCTCCGTCGGCGTCTTCCTCTCGGCCGCCGTCTTCATCGCCTGGATCGCGGTGGGCGACTTCATGCAGTTCGACGACAACTGGTTCCTCATCATCGGCACGTACACGGGCCTGATGGGCTTCATCGACGGCTTCGTGCTGCGCAACGTCGACTACCGAGAGACACTCATGGCCGACAAGCACTTCGAGATGCTGGTCATGCAGGACTTCCGCCTCTTCTACATGCTGGACATCCCCTTCCCCGAGGCCAACGGGTCGCTCAGGAAGCAGCCGCTGTACAAGCGTATCTCCGCCTGGATCGGCCACCTGGTCGAGGTGCCCCTGGCCACCGTCGCCGGCGTGCTCTCCGTCGTGGCGCTGCTGGTCATCGCCTCGGCCATGAACTGGAGCGAGACCGGCCAGCTGCTGTGCAACACCCCCACCATGATCGTCGAGGGCTTCCTGCTGCTCATGCTCATCCAGGGCCACAACGTCGCTGAGGGCCGCCGCCGCTCGCAGTACACCGACGTCCTCACCCGCCGCCTCGCGCTCGACCGCCGCATCTCCGCCTGGGAGGACCCCGACTACGAGCTCGAGGTCGAGCTGCTCGACGAGAAGGGCATCGACATGTGGGGGGACGCCGAGAAGGCCAGCGCCCAGTAGGACCAGAGCGGTTGGGGGGAGGAGGAAAGGGGTATCGGGGGGGGGAGAAGAAAAGGAAAAGAATGAAAAGAGGAGAAGGAGGAGGGAAGAAGGGGAGTTGAATAGGGGGGAGGAAGGGAAGAAGGAGAGAACGCCCCGGACCGACAATCTGTAACTTCCGTTTTTTCTTTGTATGTGCGCGCACGAAAAACAAACCAGTTCGACATTTTTTCCTCGATAGTGCGGACCCCGACCCAAAAAAAAACAGCTTCGCTCTTCTTCGCTTTTGTACGCTGATTACTACCTTGTATTTCCGGTTTATTATATCACTGTCATCCGCACTGCATTCATGACACCACTCACATGTTTTCCTAGGTAATTACGAAATAGAAAAGACTTGATATATATATGATATATACGGCCGAAATGGTGCCTGCATCATCTAGGCTCACTATTTATTATGGAGGTTAAGATTAGAAAGACTAGACACAGGCTTAATAGGCATTGTAGCATCTCGAGAAGAGTGATTGGTACCCATATGTAGTACTGTTACTACTCGTCTTCTTCTCTGTCTTATATTAAACTCGCTCCTCAACTGCGTAAGTGGTTACCCATTATTATATCCTCCCCTCGTAACTGCCAGTAAGTATGTTCCTCCACCCCTCCCCCCCGTTGCACTCAACGCCTCCTCCGGCGCCGTCCAGTATCATCGCAACCCCAACCCACAAAAATGTTAAAACGAATAAGGGGGTATGTGTATGTAAAAAATGATATAAGTGTTCCGTTCCTCCTTCTCGTCTAGCGTTAAAGCTAAGACAAGACAGCCTAAAACTTTTAAAAAAAAGAATCGCCAAACATGATAAGCCAGAGCCGGCAATGATCGAATTGAGTGATCAGCCATCCATCTACTGCCCCTCCCCCCCGAAATGACGCCTCTCTCTCTCCTTCTCTCCCCTTCCTTCGCTCCCCTCCCTAGGACACGGGGTCGGGCCCCACCGCAGTGTGGAGGTTGGTGTTGGACGCGGCCGGTCTCAGCCTCGTCCCCCGCCGCGGCGGCGGCGCCTTGGGCGGTAGCCGCTTGGTGCTGCCGTGGACACCGGGGTGGCCGCCCCCGACACCAGTACCGGGACCGGCACCGCCGGCGCTACCGGCGGCACCACCACCGCTGCTGATGATGTGCAAGCTCGATGCGGCGGACAGGGGCGCTGCGGCTGCTTGCGCTGCCGTGGCGTGCGGCGTCGGCTTCATGGGGATGCCGTGGCGGTGCTTCGGCACGGCGGGGAGTATCCTCTTCGGCCTCGGGGGCGGTGGTGCTACCGTCGCCGCTGCCGCCGGGGATGGTGGGATGCTCTTCCCGCCCCGGACTTGTTCGTTCTCCTTCGTCTTCGACTCGGGCGAAGTGGGGGAGGGCGAGGAAAGAGGAGAGGACGGGGTCAGGACGTCCTCGTCTGTAACGTCTCCCCCGGGCACAGTCACGGATATGGATATGCGGGCCGGGATAGCATCCCCTCCTCCATCTGCTTGTCCGTGTCCGCCCCCCCCTCCTGCTCCGTCCATCGTGCCCTCGCCCCCTTGCACTGTGGCCGATGCTGCCGCCGCCGCCACCGCCGCCGCCTCGGCTCCTGCGACGGCGGCATCTCTCCCTCCGGAAGCCATAGTGGCTCTCCGGCTGGGCGTCTTCACCCCCCGCTTCTCGGTCACGGCGGCGACGTCGCCCACGCTCACGCAGCTCGCCGTTTCCGAGGGTGCGAGGCTGATCCCGAGCAGCCTGTGAGCCACGTCCGACGCGGCGGCGGCGGCGGCGGCGGGTGGCGATCCCGTTGCTGCATCGGTCTCGGTCTCGGTCTCGGCCTTCGCCTCCTGCCCGGTCCCGGCCTGCGCCTCAGCCTCGGCGCCGGCCGGTCTCGGCTTCTCCTCTTCGGCTAGCCACTTGACCCTGGACACGCGGTCGACCAGCCGCAGCGTGGTCTCGTCGGCGGGCGCGAAGTGCACGTTGCCCGAGCCGCCGAGGATGTAGAGGACGCGGAGGATCTCGTCCCGCTTGTAGTGCGGCGGCTGGCTCAGCTGGGTGTGGGCCAGGAGCGGGTACAGGACGCGGAGGTAGGTGTGGCGCAGGGAGGCGGACTCGTTGGGCAGGTCGAGGAGGTTGCGGATGATGACGTCGAGGAGGACACGCAGGTCGTTGGTGTAGAAGTATTCGTAGGTGGACTTAGTGGTGAAGAGGAGATACAGCAGCTTCAGGATGAGCAGCTGCAGCGACGTCTCGGTCTCGCGGTTCAGGAGCAGGATGATGTTCTCCCCGAAGGTCCGGAACTCCCGGCCGCGCAGGCTCAGGACCTTGATGATCTTGTTGGTGAGGGGCGAGGTCGGCGAGGCGGGGTTGACCGCCGCCGTGGTCTCCGCCACCATGTACTGCTCGTTGAGCACCAGCTGCGGGGAGTGAGTGCGTGGTTATCTCTGAAGAGGGAGAGGCAGGGGACCTACTAGGACGCGGATGGTGTGGTAGTGGTAGGGGTCGTCGACGTCGTCGGACAGGCTCTCGATCAGCCGGAAGAGGTAGGTGACGAGGCCGTCGTCGACGTGCAGCAGGTCCTCGTCCCGCAGCTTCTCGACCCGCGACATCTCGTACACGAGCTCGAGCAGGAGCCGGTGCAGGCGGCGGTCGGCGTCGCGGCGGCCGTTGACGAGCTCGGCGAGGCGCGCGAAGCAGCCCTCGTCGATCATGCGCAGGAACACGGCGTCGTCGGAGCGGCCGTCGAGGAGCAGCAGGTTGGCGATGACGTGCAGCGAGGCGGCCTCGTCCTCCTGCAGCAGGCTGTAGATGATCTGCGTGCGCACGTAGTCCTTGTTGGCGCGGAAGAGGCCGCTCTCCAGCAGCTTCTGCGAGCAGCCGGCCAGGTCCTCCTCGCAGGTCAGGTAGGGGTCGCGGCTGGTCGACACGAGGTGCAGCCACGAGCGGAGGGCATCGTCGATCGACTCGTGCGTCGCGCACGGCGACGCGACGATGGCGCACAGTTCTGGCCACGTCGCGCGCGTCCCGGTCAGCAGGGGCAAAGGAATGCGGTAGCTCTATCTCTTACCCGTCCAGAACCGAGACCGCTGCGCGTCGGCGCTTTCCGGGGCGCCGCCGCCCGACGCCGCGAAGCCGTCCATGGCGTGCGGCTCAGTCCTCCAGCCGCTGTTCGTCGTGGTAGAGGCCGTGGGCGGGAGGCACGAGACGCATCACCGCGTGCGAGCAG
Organism: Barbatosphaeria neglecta; assembly: GCA_022813145.1. Classification (NCBI taxonomy): domain Eukaryota; kingdom Fungi; phylum Ascomycota; class Sordariomycetes; order Barbatosphaeriales; family Barbatosphaeriaceae; genus Barbatosphaeria; species Barbatosphaeria neglecta. The sequence continues at coordinate 48,592 of JAKLNC010000133.1, read as the reverse complement.
GAAGAGTACGAGGTCGGCCGTCGTCGATTGCGGCGCATGAGGACAGTGCGGGCAGAGCACGAAACAGAGGTAAGACCAGGATCAGTGAAAGCAGGATTGAAAATTGGTCGTCGCCTGCCCCACCCAGCCAGCCAGCCAGCCTGCAGGTACGACTAACCAGCTCGCGAGGCTGAACGAGACCGTCGACGTGACGAGGAGATCGAACGACGGGAGCCGGGAACGCCCTGGGCTGACTGGTAGGTGGCAGGTGACGGCGTTGAGACTAACACAAGAGCGGGCGACTCCGCCCTCCAGTCTGCTTGGTCCATCCCGTCCAGGCGAGGCACACGCTGGAGCTGCGACCAGACAGACGCTGTCGGACCGGCCCCGCCCCGCGTTTTGCATGCACGGGCCACGCCGTGCTCCTCGGCTGTATCCATCTCCAGATGGTCGATCCCCAATCGGCAGTTCGTCACCGGGCAATGTACATCTAGACAATGCGGTTGCGGCTTGCAGGATTATCTTTACCAAACTACAGCTGGTGTCGTACCTGTCTTGCATCCCCCTCAAACGACCGGCAGAGCAGGAAAGAAGGCCGCGGGCTGCCTTAGCCAAGGTACCTACAGACTGTATCCCGAACCGGCCATCCCCTCGCTTCGTCCATCCCTCCGTCCGTCCCTGGGCCGCTCCGGAGCAACATCATATCGTTCGCCCCCGCCCCGATCGCGGCTGACACGGTCGCGGAGGAGCCAGGACCGGGTCGGCCTGTGTAGTACGAGTAGCAGCACGCTCGGCCTCGGCACGCCCTGTGGGCCCCCTTCTCACCGTCGGACCCAGCCCACGTGTCGCCAACCGGCCATCTGGTATGCCATCAACAGCCTACCCCGTATCGAGGCACCGAGAGACGCGGCGGGGCTCTCTCTGTTATCCTCCCCTGCGCTAGCAGGGGAGGGCCCTTTCCTACTGCAGCAGGTAGACGAACAAATGCGCCGTACTCCTCCACCGAAGGCGAGACAGACCGCCTTACTACTCCGGGGGATGGTTGCTGGCCGGAGGCGACGATGGCGTGGGCGGCTAGCCGCTGATGAAAGTCCTCTCGGGCGGTCACCGCCTCTTCTTGTTGCCGGCGTCATGGCTGGAACGCAGGTGCTTGTGCAGCTGTGTCCGCGACGCGAATGTCTCCCGGCAGATCGAGCACGCGTTTTGCAGACCGCCGTCTTTCTCCTTGGCCGCTGCTTGGCGGGCAGCCTTCTTCTCTCGTCTCGCCTTGGCCTTGCCAATCTTTCTCGTGTCCGACGGCCCCGCTCGATCGAGGCTGGCGTCTTGCATCCTCGACGTTATCTCCTCGCCGGCGTCGTCAACGCCGTCGTCGCCGCTGTTGGCATCCCCGCCTGCTGGTCCTCGCCGGGCTCGCCCGTCCTGGCCCGGGAGCAGGCGGCCTTCTACAACGGACCTCGGAGCATAATCGTCGTCGTCGCCGTCTTCCTCCCCCTCCGATCCGCTAGCGGGCAAATCGGATGAAGCCTGGCTTGCCTTGGTCGTGGCGGGGCCCGTAGCATCGAGCTCGTTGTTGTCGTCCGGATCGCCATCAACAGCAGGCCTCTCTTTTTCGCCCTGGTGATTTCGCTCGCTCTCCTCCTCCTCCTCCTCCTCCTTCTTCTTCTCCTCCTCCTCCTCCTTCTTCTCCTTCTCCCCCTCCTCCTCCTCGGGGGTGCCCGTCTCGGTCTTCGAACTCTCGACGCGGCCGCTATCCAGATCGAGATCCTCGTTCTCCTTCTTCATCTGCCGTCGAAGCTGCTGCACGGCTTTGACGTGCTTCTTGCTCTTCTCGTGCGCCTCGAACTGCTTCTCGCTCTTGAAGGACTTGTTGCAGACCACGCACTCGATCTGCTCCTGCACCTCCGACTCCGCGTCGCTGGACATGGAAAACTCGCCGTCGAGCGCGCTGCCGCCGCCGTTCCCGGAACGCGCCCACTCGGGCTCGACGTAGGCCGTGCCGGCCTGCTTGAGTCTCTCCTGGTTGGCGGCCCTCGACCGCGCGGCCTGGGCGGCCGTCGAGTCGCGGAGGATCTTCTGGCGCTCGGCCTCGGACTGCGTGTTCGGCACGTAGCGGGGGTCCCGCTTCTTGGCGAAGGCGACGAGGGACCGGACGGCGTCGTTGAAGTCGCGCACGGCCTGCTCCCGGAGCCGCCTGTTCTCCTTCTCCATCAGGCGGCGGATGCCGCGGTCGGGGGCGTCGGAGAGCCTGTACTTGTCCTTCCAGCTGAAGGACTTCTTGGTGGCGAAGGAGGACCAGATGGCGTAGAAGGGCTTCGCGACCGAATCGTGGCTGTCCTTGGCCCCGCCGAACCCCGGGTACGGCTCCGGCAGGGGCTGGCCATCCCACCGGCAGGCCGCCTCCTCCTCGCGGGCTAGTTGAGCAAACGTGGTGCTCAGCCTGCCGAAGAAGCCGGCGGCCGAGTCGTCGAAGGGGACGCTGGAGTTGAACCGCCCTATCAGCTTGAACAGGTCGTCGGTGGTGGTGATCCGGATATCCTCGTAGAACTGCTCGCCGTGCCCGCCGCCGCCGCCGCCGCCGCCGCTGTCGTCGTCGCCGTAGGCATCCTCACCGCGGAGGATGGCGTCGCGGTGCGAGTCGTACCAGGCGCGCTCTTGGGGATCGGACAGGATCTCGTAGGCCGTCTGCACTTCGGCGAACTTCCGCGTGGCGTTCTCGACGTCGCCCAGGTTGCGGTCCGGGTGCAGCTCCAGCGCCTTCTTCTTGTAGGCCCTCCTGATCCTTCAGCCCGCCCGCCGTGTCAGCGAGGAGGGCATCGCCACGTCCGGTCACTAAGACTTACTCTTCGTCTGCGGCCAGGCGCTCCACGCCCAGCAGCTCGTAGTAGCATGTCTTCCGCGGGGTCGCCGGCGCGCCGCCGCCGGCTCGCGGCGACGACTGTTCGGCGCCCATCGTTGTCCCCCGTGGAGGTGCTCCAAACAGACGTTACCCGTCTTCTTCTCCGGCCTCGTCTCCTTCCCGTGGCTACCGGAGATCCGTAGACTCGAGAGGATGGCGTTCGGCTAGTGTGCTGTAGGCGGTCCCCGCTGGATGATATGCCACCCCAGTCCTAGCTCCAGTCCCGGTCCCAGTGCTAGTCCCTCGTGCAGTCTCCCTGCTGGGCACGGCTCGAGTCGCGACCTTGGAAGGCAGAGACGTGGTTCTGCCCTCCACTATTAGCCATGGGTGCGGGGCTCGGCCGGTCGCCGATTTGGAGAAGCGCCAAAATTTTTCTTTTTAGTGCCACAGCAGGAAGAGAAAAAAAAAACCGACGATTTGCCCCACCATTACGTCGGCTGCTGCGCCAGCCCTGGCTGGAGCCGCCTGCTTGGCAGGTCATCTGCCAGGGGATGGCGGGGCAGCTGGGGCAGAGGCCACCTTAACTCCAGCCTTCTGGGGCGCTGGCACGCTGGAACTTCCAGACTGAGCAATAAGAGAAGCCTATGGACAGACGGCATCGAGGTTGCGCCGCCACAGCTAGGCCACACCGCCAAGGGGGGGGGGCTCGGGGAGCTGCTGAGGATGCAAAAAGAAAAGAACAAGCGAGAACGGACCTTGTCCAAGCGCCACTATCCTGGACCTTAGTACCTGGACGCGAGACCCTCGCACCCTCTGCGCTGAGGCACCAGGCACACTACCTACCCTCAAGGTCTGACCTGGGCAGGCAGGCGAGCAGACGAACAGAAATCGGGCCAGAGACTGGGCCAGAAACTGGGCCAGAAACCGGGCCAGAAACCAGGCCAGGACCACCTGGTCACGGTTACGGGTAAGGCAGTGGAGATGGATGCAGAGATATTGTACAGAAAGGCGTGGACACGTGGGCGCTAATCAGCAACGGTCTGAAGGTACAACCGGACCATCACGGAGGCTCGAAGGGGTTCCCCCAGCGATGACCGCTGGAAGAAAAACTCGTCTCGAGAGATTTCGGCTCCTGGGCCCCACCCCGCCCTTACCTCGAGATGCCCGAACCGCTGCTCACTACAAAAAGCGCGCCGCTCCCCCCTTCCCCCATTCGCTAAGCACGCCACCTCCATGGTATTTTCGACGTCTTGCGGATTCGCCTCTCCAACCCTCCCTCCCGCATCTTGGCATCGTCCGACGCTGCCCTTCCCCGCCCCCCGGCTGATCGCCAGCTGATGCTCGCCCAGCGTCGGATCGGATAGCCGCCCCGGCCAATCTGGTGGAGCGAACTGCGCCCGTGATCGCGGCTCGGCGTCGTCTGTTGAATCTACTGGCGGGCGAGATCCCCTCAGGGTCGAGAGCATAGATCGGACATTAAGCGAGAAGACGATTTAGTATCACCAGATTCTGCATATCGCTATTCTTATTGGTCCTGTAGAATAGAGACGGGGGGAAGAGACAGAGAGCGACGAGAGAGAGGCAATCTCGTTGTCATATCGCAGCCTCGTGGGAAGAAGGCTGCCTGATCTTGTCTGATTTCCCTCTTGTCCCCTATAGCGGTCTTTTCAACCCCGGTCTTCCCAACTCCGACGACCATTCTTTTTCCTGCCATGATACCACGGACCCAAGTCTACCACGGCATAATTAGGAGGATCCACCACGACGTATTTTAACTAATTTTCTTCCATCTTAAGCTTCCACCGCCACCTCGTCACCCTCCCCCAATCCAGATGAAGTTTGCACGAGAATTCAGGGCAGCCTTGGTGGAGGATGGTAAGTCTGACGGTCGAAAGGGGAAAAAAAGAAAAAGGGGAGAAAACGGGCTGGACTGTTAACCCCGGAACCACTTAGGCTACCCCGAGGAGTGGCTGAAGTCGGCCCTCCCCTACGGCGCCCTGAAGAAGTGTCTCAAGGACGTCCGCGCCGAGCTGGACGCCCTCGGCCTCGACGCGGACACCTTGAGGCAGCTCCTCGCGGCCCATCTTGCCAAGTACGACCTCGATGGTACGGCACTCGGCGTAGGCCCCTCCCCCCTTCCCGCCTATCTTCTGCCGTGAGACGTCTGCGACTGACACGACCCGTCAGTGAGCGAGACCCAGCTGCGGCGGCACTTCACGGTGCTCCTCGCCGTCGAGGACGACGTGGTCGTCGGCGCCTCCCTGTCGCCCGCCTGCCGGGCCTTCCTGAAGCGGCTCGCCGCCCGGAGAGACTCGACGGCGAGCACGCAGTCGGCCACGAGCGCCGACGGCCTCGCCATCGTCCCGTCGCACGAGTCGGAAGACAGCGACGACGCCAAGTCCACGACCGCGTCCGTCTCGTCCCCCGTCTTGCAGTCGACCTGGCCACCCGGTTCGCCACCCGGTTCGCCACCTGGTTCGCCACCTGGCTCGCCGCCTAAGGTGGAGACGATGGAGGTGTCGCTCAAGTTCGACGAGGAGTTCCTGCGGATGATCTACGACGACGTGGCGATGCTGGACAGGCTCCAGGGGGCGGAGCGGGACGCGATGACGCGCGACGCGGCCGCGCTGGGCAAGGAGCTGGAGCAGGTGACGCGGCCGTCGACTAAGTTCGCCAACCGCAACAAGAAGAACGACCTGACGCCGTGGCGCGAACTGTTCGAGCTGTACCTCGAGGCCCAAATCTTCTTCTCCACCTACGAGCGCGACCGCGGCGCCCACGACAGCGCCAGCGCCCTGCGCCAGCTGCAGTGGTTCCAGGCCGAGGCCGCCCGCCGCGCCATCCCCGACCGCTTCGCCCACCCGGGCAGCGCCGCCGCCTACCAGCGCTTCCTGCTGCTCAACAAGCAGCTCCTGCTCAACCTGCGCTTCCAGGAGCGCAACAAGACCGCCCTCGGCAAGATCCTCAAGAGTGCGTTCCTCTCCTTTTCCTCTCCATCTCCCCCCCCACGAAGCTGACAGAACGGCAGAGTTCGACAAGCGCACCTCCCTCGACGTGGCCAGCACCTTCTCCTCCGCCGTGCAGCGGCGCCACAGCAACGTGTTCATGGTCGACGGTGTGGCCAAGACGGTGTGCGCGCAGATCTCGGACCAGGTCGTGGCCGTCGTGCCGCGCCTCGAGGACTACATGTGCCCCGTCTGCCTGAGCCTCGCCTTCTTGCCCGTACGCCTCGACTGCCGCCACGTATTCTGCGTGCGCTGCGTCATCAAGATGCAGCGCGAGAAGAAGGGCCAGTGTCCGCTCTGTCGCGAGGACGTCATCATGCAGGCTGATCTGAGTGCGTTTCCCTTCCCCTCTCCCTCCTTCCCCTTCTCTCCTTTCTCCTGTGGCGACCCCCCTCTAACGCTCCCGCAGACAACCTGGACGAGAAGCTGGAGAAGTACCTCAAGCTGTACTTCCGCGAGGAAGCCAAGGAGAAGCAGAAGCAGAACGAGATCGAGCGCGGCGTCGAGCTGTTCGGCGAGTCGTACAAGCACACCTCGTGTGCCGTCATGTGAGCGATGGACTGATGTCTAATGATAGGTACCTACAAGTCCCTTGGTACCTACGTACCTAATTATGATGTACATATGACATTTCCGATTGATGTTTTAAGGTTCTTGTTGGATATACCCCCCCACCCATACCCCTAACCTACCCACCCCTGAATCTATACCTACGTACCTACATACCTGTATGTGCATACCAAGTAATATAACCACCTCTTTATGTTCTATCTCTACCTCTTTGTGATCGCCGTGAGCAAAAGAGCTGGTGGTTTCTGTCGTCGGCTGGTGTTGCTCAACGAACGCCACGGGATGGCTGGGCGCGGCAAGGCCACCCGTCGGTAACTCTCAAGAATTGCATCTTAGGGGTACATAAGATACTAGATCACATATATATGCTCCTCGCCCTACGCCGCCCCATCCTCCCTAACTACCTCGATGCGCTGGATTAGGTCCCCTCCCACCCTTGCGATTTCCGCGAGTATCGCTGGGCGATCCACCTCGACGAAGCCCGTCGCCTCGAACTCCTCGTCGTCCTCGTCTCTGCCCTCCTCGGCCGACCGGCCGCTCACGGGCCGGAACGCGCAGGGCATGTTGACGTGCAGCAGGCGCGGCACCACCTGCGGGTTCCAGATCGCCGCGATCACCAGCGGGCCCTCCTCCGCCACCTCCGCCTCCGCCTCGCCCGCCGTCTCGCCGTAGAAGAAGAGTAGCGGCGGTCCAGCCTCGTACAGCGCGCTCAGCTGGTCGAGCAGCGCGCGGGCCGGGTGCCGCGGCACGGGGGGGTAGGCGCCGCCGCCGGCGGCCCACGCGCGGTCGTTGAGCCGGTCGTGCTTCGGCTTCGGGACCGCCGGGTCTTCGCCGTGCCGGAGGCGCCGCAGGACCGGGCCGGCGAGGTGGAGGAGCACGTCGAACTCGCGCCAGGCCGGGGTGAAGAGCTCGCGCGGGGCGAGGGCTAGCGCAGCGTCGCGCACCAGCTTGACCGCCGACCGGGCGAGGGTGGTCATGCGCGTGGCCACGACCGCGGACGGTGCGGGCCGGCCGCGCCGCGTCGTGAAGGCGGTGCCGCTGGCGTCGTGCGGCGTGGCTACGTACAGAACCGTGTGGTGCATGGTCGGGTCGATCTTGCGCCAGGCCTCGACGCGCGTGCCCAAGCCGGCGTGCTCGGCGGCCGCTAGCTCGGCCGCCGGGTCGACCACCAGCGGCTCGACGCGCCAGTCCCACCGCGACAGGAACATGAGCACGCGCAAGAAGCCCGTGGCCGGGCTCGATGGCGTTGCCCACGGGTGCGGGTGCATGAAGACGTGCAGGACGAGCAGCTCGAGCAGCTCCTCTAGAAAGTGCGACGACAGCAGGTGTGCGTCGAACCACCGCTTGACCAGCCGGACGGTCTCGGACAGGGCCGGGAACCGCGTGCAGAACGTCGCCATCGTCTGGTTGTGCAGCGGCAGGTGGGTGTACAGCCGCTTGAACGCCGTCAGCAGCTGCGCGCTCTCCGTCCGCACCGGCTGCTCCAGCGTCTTGTCCTTTGTCCGCCGCTCCAGCAGGCTCTCCTCCAGGTCGCTGTGGATGCGGAGCCGGAAGGCCGCCTCGTTTCCGTACGCGATATCCAGGAACGCGAGGTTCTCGATGTCCTGCTCAGCGTCCTCCAGCCCGACGTAGGTCGCAACCTCCCCCGCCTTGGCCGCTTCCAGAGCCTCGCCGATCCGGAGCAGGAACGCCACCTTGGTCCTCTGGATGGCGGCCAGGTTGTCCGGCCACTTGCCCGACGCCTCGAAGTAGAGCACCACCTCCATCGGCCGCAGGGCCACCTCCGCCGTGCGTAGCGGCGGTGGGTAGGTCGAGGAAGAGCGCAGCTCGGGCGCGATAGGGGCGACCTGCCGGACGTGAAGCGGGATGTCCTCGAGCTCGCGAATGTCCTTCTCGAGCGTCTCGAAGGCCTGCCGGGCCAGACCGAACGCCGCCCTGGCGTCGCCGGCCCCGCGTTTCGGCACGAACGAAGCTAAGCCGTGGTCGACGAAGGCCAGGTCGCTGTCGCCCAGGTGGAGGTGGCGGCGCAGGACAAACCGGGTGATCTCCTGGCAGAGCGCGACCGGCGTCTTCTGCGTCCAGATCACCGTCTCCAGGATGCTGCCGTCCTGGAATCTCCGGAGGTCGGCCCGCTCGCCCCAGAACTGGCGGAATTTCTTGGCCTCCTTCGCGTCCTCGGCGGGCGGGCCGTGGTCCACCTGGCGCGACATGTTTGCTGCGTCGAACAGAACCCCGACCAGGACGGTGGTGTTGGCGCCAGCCGCGCTCCCTTCAGCACCCGGGGCCGCGCTCGCGAGATCCCAGGACGGCCGGTCGGGCAGCTGGACGTGCAGCTGCCTCGCACGGTCGCCGTAGGCTTTCTTCAGCACCTGGAAGATGCTGTCGCCCATGTTGACGAGGTAGCCGCGGCGGTCGACCGTGGCCGACCTGTCGGCGGAACCCGAGCAGCGGATCTGGAGCAGGAGATCGAAGCTGTAGAGCGGGAGGTCCACCTTCGTGATGAACGTCGGGGCGAACTGGTCGGTGTAGGAGCCCTGGCTCTGGCTGAGGAGCTCGTGGGTCAGTTTGGCATGCTGCCGCAGTGTCAGCGCCGAGCACGAGCTCATCTTAAATGCGACGTTGTGCATGCGCGCAGCATCGAAGAGGACAGGTCCCGCTTCGCGCACGGCATCGGTGCTGGCTTCTCCCGATAACGCCCCCAGGACACACGGCTTGCTGCGGATGTCCGTCGCGGCCAGAAACTGGACCGTCGCCTTGAAGATCTGAGTGCTGCTCAGGGAGGGAGACAGGGCAGACGCCCCCTTCTTGCCCCCCGCCTGCAGCAGGAGCGCCACCAGCACGGCCCACTCGAAGTGGCCGAAGCCGCCGCGGGAGACGGAGCTCTCGAAGCCGCGCTGCTGGAGCCACACCCTTCCCAGTATGCAGGCATCCCCGAAAGCGGCGCAGTTCTTCTGCGCTTGGTGCAGCATTTTCAGATAGGCCGTGTACTCGGCCTCTGCCTTCAAGGTCGAGTTGTAAAACGGCGTCGGCGGAAGAGTCCCCTTCTCCGTTTTGTTCGTCTCGCTGCCTTGAGACTGGCCCGGACGGAGGCTGTTGCTGCTACCCGACAGCTTTCGCGCCGGGAACAGCCCATCTGGCGCACTCGGAATGATGTTCACCCGGTACTTTCTCGCCTGCGACGGGCGGCTTTCACTTTCGCTACTCTCCTCCCCAGCCGGAAGAATGGCCAGGACGGGGAGCAGGGGGTTGTCGTTGAAGTATTTATAGGAGATTTCGAGAGAGTCGCCCAGCGCCTTCCTGACCGCGGCAGCGATGTGCGCAAGGTAGTATGCCCTCTTGTAGAAGTACCGCAGGTTCAGGTAGTCCTTCTCCTGGAACATGGTGCGAGGCATCTCGACGATCATGTCGACCTCGAAGGTCTTTTGGGTCTTGACCATGGTCTTGGACACGTAGCTGCCCACCACGTTGCACTGCGCCGGCTTCTCGACGGACACTTTGTAGGGCGACTCGCCATCGGGCCTCGGGTCGGGATAGGGGATCACTATGCCGTGCTTCTTCTCGAACTTGGCAGAGGCCTCGCCGATCTGCAGCCGGACACGATTAGCGACCGGCCAAACGAAACTCCACTAGGTGCTGCCACTAGATAGAATGCGATGGGAGAAGGGCAGAATGGCTTACCGGCAAGGCATCATGCGTCTTGACGTTTTCAGCGGCATTTTTCAGCTTGAGTAAGAGGCCGTTGGCGCCCGAGAAGATCTTGTCGTAGTCCAGTCTGTTCTGCTGCAGCAGCTCGTCGGCTTGGAGGACAAACGAGTTCGGGCGGAAAGAGCCAGCCGAGGCGGCGGAAGCAAAGTCGGAGAAGGAGATATCCCTTTTGCCCAGCTTCCTCCTCTTGGGTGGGTTGGTGTCCATGATGGCGGGAGTAGAGCAGCGCCAGACAAATAAGTGCCTGTAGGTATTCTGTACAAAGAGGTGAGAAAAGTTCAATTTGTAGAGTTCGTTCAGCCTTCTTCACAGAGGACTGTAAGTTTTATTGTGGGCCCTTGTACTCAGCAGACTTGAATAAGATATCGATAAAGGATAAGCAATGCTGGCTGCGATTACATGCATAATTGTGGGGCATGGAGGGGTTGTCGGCCAGGAGCAGTTGTCCATCACACAACAGCTCAATCAAATCAACGTCACGGTCACAATCTATCCAGCTACAACCTAGAGCTCCCTACCAGCCTGCAAAACGCCAGCGCCGAATCGAACCCAAATCGATTGGCCTGTGCCGTCCTATTCCACCTTATATGCTAGAACAGAGAAGCCTGGCCTATGTACATACCAGCATACCTCCACCTTGTCTTTTCTAGCTCCCCGGCTGGTGGCCTGACGTCTCCTTCATGCCGCTGACCTTGGGCCTCATCTTTCTCTCCGCGGCTACGACCTGACTGGGCTGCGGTGAGCAGCTGGCTGGTGGGTGAAGATGGCCGGGCGTGGGAAGGCTGGATCAGCAAGCACAAAGGCCCAGCTCAAGGCCATTGGCGAGGCTATCCGGCAGGAGAAGTACGAGGAGGCCGTTGGCCAGGCCACGGCATTCCTGGAGAGGGAGCCTAAGAACTACCATGCGTTAGTCTCCTAACCCGCCACTCTCCCCCTCTTTTTCTATGCCCTTTTCTCCCACCCTCTCTCCTTGCGCTCAGGATGTGCACCCTGAGTAGCTGACGTCGCACGTAGTCTCGTCTTCCTAGCGTTTTCGCTAGACAAGCTCAACCGGCTGGACGAGTCGGAAGACCACTATGGGGAGGCGGCGAAGCTGAAGCCTGCCGACGCCCAGGCGTGGCAGGGTCTCGTCAAGCTCTACGAGAAGCAGGAAGCGAAGAAGATTGCGGACTACCAAGTAGCAGCCTTGAGGCTCGCAGAGATCTTCCGCGATGTCAACGAGATGTACAAGTGCCAAGTTGTTGTTGATAAGTTCGTCGACTTCGCCCGCGCCCAGGGGAGCAGTTCGCAATACGCCGCCGCCCTGGAGATCATCCTGCCCGACTCGCCTATCTACCCAGCCCTCGAAGGGCGGGTCCAGCACCCTGCGAAGACCTACGAGGCGATAGCGAAGCTCATGGAGGCCGACGAGAACAAGCGTATCAACACCCTCGTCGGTGAGCGCAGGACGAGGTTGGGCGCGCGATTCACCGAAGTCACCGCCGAGGTCAAGCGAGAGGTCTTCACAGCGAGCAGGCTCGGCGAGATGTACCGCCAACTGATCAACTGGACGAACGACGATGAGCTGCGGCGCACGTACGAGGAAAAGCTCCTGAAGTACTGCCTGGACCGCATGGAGGTCTTTACCGGTGACGACAAAGCGAAGGAAGTCGACATCGTGCGGAAACTGGCTGGTGACATGGTGATTATCAGGCACCCCTTCCAGCTGGCTTGGGACATCACTGTCGACTGGCAGGATTACAAGGAGATAGGCGACTGGGACCACGACGTGCTATGGGACTACTACAGGTTTTTCCGCCGTAGCAAACTCGCCAAGGTCCTCGGCGCGTTTCTGACCAGCGACCTCTCTCCATTCCCGAAGAGAGAGGTAGAATGGCTCGAAGAAGCCGCCGCCGCCGCCGCTGCCTCGGCCAGCCGAGACGACAAAGGCGTGATCGGCCGGGAGGGCGGTGCGGCGGGTGGAGAGACGGACAGCGAGGACGACGACGAAGACGGGGGGGCGCCGACGTCGATACTCCCAGCCACGGATGACGACCGCTTCACTGAAATGATGGAGGGCGTGGCCGGGGCGGAGTCTCTCTTGGCCTACCGGCTGACCGGGGCCTTCTACGAGTACCTCGAGGAGAACGAGGGCAACGTCGAGCTGATGCAGAAGGCTATGGAGCATCTGGCCGCCCAGCAGCGCAAGACGGGTCTTGCCTTCCGGAACACAGACGACGCCTTCACGCTGTTCCTCGCAACTGCGTATGTGTATTACCAGACGCCGCGGCACCACCAGGAAGCCAAACGGCTTTTCGACAGGATCCTGCGGCACGACCCGACGTCGACGGCCGCCCTGATGGGGATCGGGCTGATCTACGAGGAGGAGGAGGAATACGCGGAGGCCATCGACTTCCTGGACCGGGCCTACGAGCGCGATAGGGAGAACCTGCGCATCCGGACGGAGGCGGCCTGGGTCCGCGCGCTCAAGGGGGGGTTTGCGGAAGCGCAAGAGGAGCTCGAGCGCTGCATCCCCCTTCTCCAGGAACGAGCCGGCGAAAAGGAGGGCCAGTCGACCAAGGACCTGCTCGCCCAGACGCAGTACCGACTGGGCGTCTGCCTCTGGAACGTCGACACGTCCAAGGCGTGGCGGAAGGACCGGACGAAGGCGTACGCGCAGTTCCTCAGCGCGCTGAAGAACAACCTCAACTTCGCGCCGGCTTACACGAGCCTAGGCGTCTACTATGCCGACTACGCCAAGGACGAGAAGAGGGCCAAACGGTGCTTCCAGAAGGCTCTGGAGCTGTCCGCTGCGGAAGTCGAATCGGCGGAGCGGCTGGCGCGGACGTTCGCCGACGATGGCGACTGGGACATGGTCGAGCTGGTGGCGCAGCGCGTAGTCGATTCGGGCAAAGTGCGGCCGCCGCCGGGGTCCAAGCGGAAGGGCATCAGCTGGCCGTTCGCCGCCCTGGGCGTGGCGCATCTGAATAAGCAGGACTACGGCCGGTCGATCGCGTCGTTCCAGATGGCCACGAGGATCGCGCCGCGGGACTATCATTCGTTCGTAGGGCTGGGCGAGGGCTACCACCGGTCGGGGAGGCACTTGTCGGCCATCAAGGCGATCAAGGAGGCGCAGAAACTCGAGGAAGAGGCCCTTCGAAATAGCCAGGAAGCGGGCGCGGAGGCGGGGAGGGGCGAACTCTGGTTCACCAAATTCCTGCTGGGCAACGTCTACCGCGAGCTGGGCATGCAAGACGAGGCCATCGAGCTCTACCGGGCCGTGCTGGACGAGCGGCCGGCAGAGGAGGGGGTGGCCATCGCGCTCATGCAGACCAGGGTGGAGAGCGCGCTGTACCGCATCGCGACCGGCTATTATGGCCGGGCGGCCGAGCTCGCGACGGACACGCTGACGTACGCCGCCCAGGCGCCGCAGAGCATCGTGGCCACCTTCAACTTCTGGAAGACCGTCGGCGACGCGTGCTCCGTCTTCTCTATTGTCCGGAGCAGGGTGGCCGACTTTCCGGCCGACCTGGTCCGGAGGCTGCTGGCGGGCAGCGAGGGCGGAGATATCCCCGGCGGCGGAATCCTCCGGGACGTAGACGGCGTGGGCAGCACCGTGCTCGAGGCGCAGGGCCTCTTCTCGGACGACGAGAAGTTCGGCGTCGACCTGACGCGGTGCGTGCAAGCCACGATCCTGGCGCACAAGAGGGCCATCCGGGCGTCGGCTGAGGACTCCTACGCGCAGGCGGTGGCCTACTACAACCTGGGCTGGGCGGAGTACCGGGCGCACACGTGCCTGCCGGCGTCGCTGAGGAAGAAGGCGAGCCGGTACCTGAAGGCGGCCGTGCGCTGCTTTAAGAAGGCCATCGAGCTGGAGGCGGGCAACGCCGACTTCTGGAACGCGCTGGGCGTGGCGACGAGCGGGGTGCACGCGGCGGTGTCCCAGCACGCGTTCGTACGCAGCCTCTACATCAACGAGCGAAACACGTACGCGTGGACCAACCTGGGCACGCTCGCGCTGCTGCAGGACGACGTCGAGCTGGCCAACCAGGCTTTCACCAACGCTCAGTCCACCGATCCCGACTACGCCCACGGCTGGCTGGGCCAGGGCTTCGTGGCCCTGCGATTCGGCCACGCCGACGAAGCCCGCAGCCTGTTCACGCACGCGCTGGACCTGTCGGAAGCGTCGTCGGCCATCGCGCGGAAGCTGTACGCCGTCGCCGTGTTCGACCACGTCCTGCGCTCGCCGTCGCCCGCGAGCCTCGCGGTCGTGGACCTGGTGGTGCCGGTGTTTGCGCTGGGCCAGCTGTGGCGGCTGCGGCCGGAGGAGCTGCCCTTCGGCCACCTCTTGGCCATGTTCCAAGAGCGGGTGGGCAACACGAAGGACGCCGCGAAGCTTCTCGAGGAGATCAGTGTGAGCATCGACAACCGGTATGAGACGACCAAGTCGGCAGAGGCCTTCAAGCAGCTCATGCTCGCCAAGGGCGACCTCGGGCGAGCCTATCTGGCGGAGGGGTCGTATCGGAGGGCGGTCGAATGCGGCGAGTTCGCGCTGTGGCGCACCAAGGACGTGCCGGAGAGCGAGCTGGGCGCGGAGGAGCGGAAGCGGCTGAGGCTGTCGGCACACCTGAGCGTGGGCCTGGCGCGGTACTACGAGGGCGACTACGACAAGGCCCTGGGCTGCTTCGAGGCGGCGCTGGAGGAGTCGGACAACAACCCGGACGCGGTGTGCCTGCTGGCGCAGGTGCTGTGGGCCATCGGCACGGCGGAGGCGCGCGAGAGGGCGCGGGATGTGCTGTACGAGGTGCTGGAGACGCAGCCGGAGCACGTGCAGTCGGTGCTGCTGCTGGGCGTGATCGCCCTGCTGGACGGCGACGACGAGAGCCTGGAGGCCGTCCTGGACGAGCTGTACCGAATGCAGACGAGCGAGGGCCTCACAGCGGCCGAGCAGAAGCAGGTCGGTGACGTTCTGCAGGTCATCGTGGGCCGGGACAGCGGCGGAGCCGGCGAAGCGGGCGATGGCGATGGCGACGGAGCAGCCAGCGTCGCCGTGGCTATCCGGACGCAGGCGCAGACGGACATCCTACTGCATCCCCACCTGCCCCACGGCTGGACGAACCTGTCGGGGACGATCACCGACGAGGAGGCAGCGTCGGGCGGCCGCGAGGTCGACACCCCGTCCAAGATGGCGCTCAAGGTGGCGCTGAACGCAATCCCGCCGCGGGGGCAGCTGGCTGCCGAAGATCTAGCCAGGGCGTACAGGGGCACCGGAAAGGCGGCGGACGTGCAGGTGGGGGCTGTGGTGGCGCCCTGGATGTTCGTGCGGGATCGCCATGGATAAAAAAGAGAACCGAGATACCAGGCTCTCCCGGGAGTGCAGGCTCATTCGCACGCGCTGCTGCGCGCAACGGCCTGCGGATGCCTCCCGTCATATGGATACTTTATAGATGAAGAAAGGCTGCAAAGACTGCGATATGATATCAAGCCGCTCGGCCATCGCGGTGCACGTTCGCGTGGTCGTATGAATGGACTTGTGTGTGTGGCGCATCGCTGCTGTCTAATCTACGTAAGGACAAGAGGTAGGTGTGCGAAATAGGAGTGTTGGGCGTGATCACTGGCGTTCTGCCCCCGCCGCCTCGCGCAGACGGGCCAGCCGGGCCTCCAGCCAGGCCTTCTGCCAGGCCTCGACCTTGCCGCCCAGCAGCTTGCAGTTGGCCGGCTCGAGCAGGACGAAGCCGCGGGCGATGACGGTGCCGGCGCGGAGCAGCATCTTCTCGCCGATGTTAGTCTTGCCGACGGCGATGTGGTCGACGCGCCTGAGCTCGAGCGCGAAGATCCTCTGACCCTTGCTGTCCTGCAGGAGGAGCCGGTGCGTCGCGTTCTTTCCGCTGCTGCTGTTAATGGAGGCGGTGGGAGCATTCGTCGCCGGCGCGCTACCATTACTGCTATTCCCCCCTGCTCCTGCTCCTGCTCCTGCTCCTCCGCCTCCTTCCTCCTCGCCAGAGCCCCCAACAGGCAAGCGCACGATCTCGCGTCCGCGCGTCTGCTCGCCGCGCTCGACGGCCTCGAGCTCCTCGACCTGCTCCCACCGGCTGCGTGCCAGGTTCTCGACATCGAGCACCTGTACGACCGCGTCGCGGGCCAGGCGCGTCTCGCGCGTCTGAGGAGACACGGGCAGGCTCAGGCTCAGCGCCGTGGCCGACGCGGCGGGATCGAGCAGGCCCGGCGCGGTGAGGTCAGCGGCCAGCAGGCGCGCGCGGGCGGTGGCGACCAGCGCTGGCAGCGGCGGCGGGGGGGAGCGGGAGGCAACCAGCGCCGAGAGCCAGGGCTGCGAGGGGGGAGGGAGGGACTGCGCGGTCAGCGCGGCGCGGATCTGGTGCGGGAGGTCGGCAGCCATCGTCTTCTTCCTTTGGGTACCTCTGGGCTGCCTTCTACCGAAACGGATGGGGAGGGAAGAGATTCATGTATTGGATAGGCGTTCACCTGGAGAAGTCAGTGATGGGAGTAGAAGGACTAGGCTCCGTTCCGAGGAGGAAGTAAAGTTTTACTTCTGTGTACTCCCAGCTCGCACTTCCCCTTTGTTGATTGGCAAATGACAAGCGGTTTCCTCGACAGCTTCAGCAGCCAATTATAACCCCGCGCCCGCCAGGGGTTGCTGTCTAGGCGGATGCGGCTGAGAAGTTAGCGGCCCGCCCTGCTGCAGTGGTAAGGCGAGCCCGCTGAACGGCAGCGGGTTCCACCGCCCTGGCCGCTGGAATCCATCCCCTGCAGTACCGGGCAGGTACCTAAAAGAGCTCGGGCCGCTGCTGACAGGTCGTCGTCTTCAATCCGTACAGCTCGACTTCATCCCAACCTCGACCTCCGTCTCGTGCTCGCTCTGTCGACCGACTACCTCCTATCTGCGACTCCCAACGATCCACAAGGGCGCCGAGCTAGAGCGGGCTCCTTACGGCGGACCTACTGCGACGGGAAAAGCCGGCAATACTGGAACAATAGGACGATAGAGGAGGGGGCATTGGTGGAAATCGCGAGCACCTGTACCTACCTTGGAATCCACAGCGAGGAGAGCAGGCACGAGCAGGCGATAGCAGGCGATAGCAGGCGATAGCAGGCAACAGCAGGCGAGACAAGGCGAGGGAGGAAGAGGAAGAGGGGGGGAGATTTAGAAAAAGCCCAAAAACATGTCTACCATCGCCACGCCGCGCGAGCCCGCGCCCCGGCGCATGCCCTCCCAAACGCCGACCTCGTCCACCCGGCCCAGCCTCGAGACCAGCCGCTCCCTCAACGGGTCCCCCAACCCGAACGGCGCCACCGCATCCGCCGCCTCCTCCACCTCGGCATCGCTAGCGACAGCAGCAGCGGCGGCGGTGGCAGGGGCAGGAACAGGAGCAGGAGCAGGAGCAGGAGCAGGAGCAGGAGCAGGAGAAGGAGTAGGCACAGCAGGAGCAGCGGTACCCACGGCATCGGCTAAGCGCAACCGCGCCGCGCTCCGCGAATACTACAACCTCCGCAAAGCCGCCGCCGCCGCCTCCGCCGGCGGCGGCGGCCCCCCCCCCCCCCACCCCCACCCCCCCCCCGACCACCCCCCCCGCGGCAGCCCCACCCGGCAATTAAACGC